>CM021775.1:16745924-16748424 GCA_011076525.1 Nettapus auritus
CCCCCCCCTTCTCCTCCCTCCCGGACCCCCCTCTCCCCGCCGCCCCGAACGTTTCCCGGGGGCCGGAAAGTTGCGGCGGGGGCATCGGCCCGGCCCGGCCCGGCAGCCGCCAAGGGGCTCCGCAGCCACCAGCGCGGAAGCCCGGGGCAGCTCGGGGGGTTGTTTGCTCACCCTATTTTTATTTTATTTTATTTTATTCTTTTTTATTATTTTTTTATTTTTCTCCGCCTCCCCCCTCCAAGTCGGTGAGCGGGGAATAAACGCCGGCTTTGTGTCCGCCAGGATTTGGAGAAGGAGCGTGTGAATTATTATTATTTTTTTTATCCTTTTCTCCCCCTTCCTCCCCCCCCAGCCCCCCTTTTTTCCCTCCCCCCTCCCGGGAAAAGGGGGATTTCGGAGCAGTTCGGGCGCAGCGCGTGCCCCTACGCCTGCCCCTACCTGCGCCTGCCGCCGGCCGGGGCGCGGGGAGACAAGTGGGCGGCGGGGGCCACGGGAACCGGGGGGGGCCACCACGTCCCCCCCTTCGGTGGCCATGAGGAGGGCGAGCACCCGGGGGGGAGCTGCGGGCCAGAGGCGCCTGGGGCGGGCAGGTAAGGGAGAGCCGGGGCGCGCCGCTGTCCCCCTTCGCCTCCCGGCCCCGCCGCTCGGGAGCACCTTGGGCTTTCCCCGGGGCCGGCTGCTGGCTCCCGGGGTGCAGCCGCCGCCTCCTGGCCGGCTCGGCTCGGCCCGGCCCGGCCCCGCAGCCCTGCGAACGGCGGAGCGCGGCGCGGTGCCCGCTGCAGGCGGAACGCGGGGAGGGGGCCCCGGCCCCGCGCCCCGAACCCCGTCGGAAAGTTTGGGGGGCCGCGGCCCTGCCCGCCGCACCGCTCCGGGAACCCCGGCACGGCCGCTTCCCCTCGCGTAGCTCTGCCGAAAGGGTTCGCAAAAGTCCCTCGGCTCCCGGGAGGCGGCCGCTGGTTTTTAGCTGAGTTTGGGGCGCTCCGAGCGCGCTTGAGTTTTGCCATTTGCTGAGCTTAATCCCCTTTCTCGTCTCAGTAAACGTATTTATTTTTCTTGCGCTGTTATTTCCACTTCCTCCTGAAGTTTCGAGCAGGAGTTGGGGAAAACGCTGGGGTTTTAATTTGTCTTTCATCGGCCTCCTAGGAAAGAATTTGGAACTTCTTAAAGTGAGCGGAGAAGGGGAAAGCTGAGATGGAAATTATCTTGCTGGGAAAGCAGAGAGGGATTTTTCACATCTTCACTTTGTTTAATTGCATCTTCTGGCGCTCGGGGTCTTTTTTGTTTTTACCGGGCGGAACAGAGCAAAACACCTCCAAGCATCTATTTTAAAAGTAGTCGTTTCTTCTGGTTTCAGTCTTTTGATCTGCTTTTGCACATCATTTTCAAGTGAAAGACCCTGGGAGTGTGAGAAAGGAATGTTAGCTGAGCAGCTTTCCTGCCTGTTGCTAAATGATGTACTTGCAGTAAGTTGGATTTTGCCTGAAATGATAGCTCGGAAGTGAAGCTTTTGTTTAGTTCGTGTGTCTATCGGAAGTTAAATAAGTAAATAACAAAGTTTATTTTCAAAAAATACCGGCCGATAGCCTAGGAGGAGTAGAGGGCTTTATTACAAAATCTGTAGGAGCTTCCTCCCGCCCTTCTGTAGTAATGGGCTTGGGTTATTGCTGTTTTACATGCTGAGACGCAAAGTTTTGAGTAAGTTGCCCAGAGGGTGTGTTTTGTAAGCGTGTTTCAGGATGCAGGATTTGCAATAATCCCGGCACAGGACTGCCCTCCGCCTCGCCGGGGTCCCAGCTTGGCGCTGCAGCGAGACGGGGTGGGCGAGCTGCAGCGAGGACGAGTTCGCATCGTATGCCTCGCACGACAAAAACTCGGGATTCCGAGCGCTCCTTTCTTTTCCTTTCACACCCTGACTTCAGGTTTGCTAATTATTCTGCGTTTTGCACAGGGTTCAGGCGAATTTGGCATCGTGAGCCCTCCGAGGCGCCTACCGTAAAGGTAGAGCGGGCAGTATTTTGAGCGAATGAACAGAGTGGCCCGGGAAAACTTCTTGCATCTGATTTGAATTCTGGTTTGTTAAACTTTCTGTTATAGTTCCGTATCTAAAGATCGATGGAAAAAAAGTTCATCAGGCTGCAACAGCACGTATTTATTTTTTTACTGCTCCCTTTTTTTAAAGTTCAAAGCTCACTCAGTTCACCCTCACCAGGGAGATTTTCACTTAAAATGTATTTTTGGTGTAATCAGTGGATAAGTAAATTTACCTCCTACGTTCACCCCGTGAACGTGCACATTTAATAAAGTTCACGTTGGATTAACCAGACCAGGTATCAGATTAATAGCAGAAATTACTTGCAGCATAAATTGTATTCAACAAGTAACTAATTACTGGTAGGAAGTGGGCAGGAGGCTGTGGGATTATTTCCTTTTGTTAATAGCTCAGCTACTTTGGTGATATTTCAGAGTTTTCTTGGAGCTGTTTGGAATTGTGTTCCCAATT
>CM021775.1:16753424-16829443 GCA_011076525.1 Nettapus auritus
TTCATTATGCCCCAATGTCTCCAGTTCATAGTATTTTATATTTTGATGGATTATCTGAAGCAAATGATCATCAAGACATAGGGATTGATAAAGCTCCTCTCTGCAGTCTCAAATGTTGCTTTTGACTGATATTTTTGAAGTAGAAATATTGATCAATTTTCATGCACAATCTTAGTCTATTTTAGAGTGGTAGATAAAAAACAGTACTTTTAAAGAAAATGTCCTGCAGATTTATTTATTTATTTATTTATGGTATTACTGTTTGGTTTCTAATCCGTTGTCTTTTGATGTTTTAGGAGACACAGAAAAGGGTCAAGCAAATCGAACCACTAAGAACAAGGATGCCCACGTCTGTGGCAGGTGCTGTGCTGAGTTCTTTGAATTATCAGATCTCCTGCAACACAAGAAGAACTGTACTAAAAATCAATTAGTTTTAATTGTGAATGAAAATCCAGCTTCTCCTTCTGAAACCTTCCCTCCTAGTTCTCCTTCTGATAATCCTGATGAACAGATAAATGACACAGTTAATAACACAGATCAAGTAGACTGCAGTGACCTTTCAGAGCATAACAAACTTGACAAGGAAGAATCCATGGATGTGGAGGCTTCCAGCATTAACAATAGCAGTAGCAGTTCCAAGAGTGTCAACAATAGTATTACAAGCAGTAACAGCTCCACAATGGGTACCTCAGCTGTAACAACCTCTCTACCTCACATAGGGGATCTGACAACATTAGGCAACTTTTCAGTGATAAATAGTAATGTAATAATTGAAAACCTTCAGAGTACTAAAGTGGCAGTAGCACAGTTCTCACAGGAAGCAAGATGTAACGGTGCGTCGAACAACAAGCTTGCTGTACCTGCCCTGATGGAGCAACTGTTGGCTTTACAGCAGCAGCAAATCCACCAGTTGCAACTGATTGAACAAATTCGTCACCAAATATTATTGTTGGCTTCCCAAAATACAGACATGCCAACATCTTCTAGCCCATCTCAAGGTACTTTACGAACATCTGCCAACCCCTTGTCCACATTAAGTTCCCATTTATCCCAGCAGCTGGCTGCAGCAGCTGGATTAGCACAAAGCCTTGCTAGTCAATCTGCCAGCATCAGTGGTGTGAAACAGCTACCCCCTATACAGCTACCTCAGAGCAACCCTGGCAACACTATAATTCCATCCAGTAGTGGCTCTTCTCCAAATATTAACATACTGGCAGCAGCAGTTACAACACCGTCCTCAGAAAAAGTGGCTTCAAGTATTGGTGGCTCACAGCTCAGCAACCCACCAGTATCAGCATCATCTTCACCAGCTTTTGCAATAAGCAGTTTATTAAGTCCTGCATCTAATCCACTTCTACCTCAGCCCACCCCTAATAACTCTGTTTTCTCCAGTCCCTTGTCCAATATTGGAACACCTGCAGAGGATTTAAACTCCTTGACTGCCTTGGCACAGCAAAGAAAAAGCAAGCCACCAAATGTAACTGCTTTCGAAGCAAAAAGTAATTCAGATGAGGCGTTCTTTAAGCATAAATGCAGGTTCTGTGCTAAAGTGTTTGGGAGTGACAGTGCCTTGCAGATTCATTTACGTTCTCACACTGGCGAGAGGCCATTTAAATGCAACATATGTGGAAATAGGTTTTCCACAAAGGGGAACTTAAAAGTCCACTTTCAGCGTCATAAAGAAAAATACCCTCATATTCAGATGAATCCGTACCCAGTGCCAGAGCATTTGGACAATATTCCTACAAGCACAGGTATTCCTTACGGGATGTCTATACCGCCAGAGAAACCTGTCACGAGCTGGCTGGACAGCAAGCCAGTCCTCTCCACCCTGACGACTTCTGTGGGGCTGCCACTCCCACCAACAATACCAAGCTTGACCCCATTCATCAAAACTGAGGAGCCTCAGCCGATTCCCATTACCCATCCTTCTGCTAGCCCTCCCTGCTCTGTCAAGAGCGACTCGGGAACAGCTGATCCCGCATCAAAAATCTCCAATGGACTTTCTGATGAGGTAGAGGCTGGTGCTTTGCCTACCTCAAATGGCAAAACGGAAGAAAACCCTCAAAACACAAGCTCCATCGCTAATGTGAGCAGCTCAGTGAGCTCACCGGCAGCAGACTCGGGCTCCGGCAGCATCGCCACTTTTACAAATCCACTGATGCCTCTGATGTCAGAGCAGTTTAAGGCAAAGTTTCCATTTGGAGGACTATTGGATTCAACGCCAGCATCCGAAACATCAAAATTACAGCAACTGGTAGAAAACATAGATAAAAAGGCAACCGATCCTAATGAGTGTATCATTTGCCACCGAGTCCTCAGTTGCCAGAGTGCACTGAAAATGCATTATCGCACACATACCGGTGAGAGGCCGTTTAAATGTAAAATCTGTGGTCGCGCTTTCACTACTAAAGGCAACTTAAAGACTCACTACAGTGTCCACCGTGCCATGCCCCCACTCAGAGTACAACATTCATGCCCAATCTGCCAGAAAAAATTCACCAATGCCGTAGTGCTACAGCAGCATATCCGAATGCACATGGGAGGGCAGATCCCTAACACCCCAATCACGGAAAACTATCCTGAGTCAATGGAGTCCGATACGGGATCTTTTGATGATAAGAACTTCGATGATATAGACAACTTCTCAGATGAGAACATGGAAGACTGTCCTGACAGCAGTGTGCCAGATACACCTAAATCTGCAGACGCATCGCAAGACAGCTTGTCTTCTTCCCCTCTGCCCCTGGAAATGTCAAGTATTGCTGCTTTGGAAAACCAGATGAAGATGATCAATGCAGGACTTGCTGAACAACTTCAGGCAAGCTTAAAGTCAGTTGAAAATGGGTCAGTGGAAGGGGATGTTTTGACTAACGATTCGTCATCGGTCGGTGGTGATATGGAAAGCCAAAGTGCTGGAAGCCCTGCTGTCTCAGAGTCTACCTCTTCCATGCAGGCCTTGTCCCCATCCAACAGCACTAATGATTACCATAAGTCACCAAGTATCGAAGAGAAACCAGTAAGAGCTTTACCAAGCGAGTTTGCCAATGGTTTGTCTCCAACCCCTGCAAACAGTGGTGCTTTGGACTTGACATCTAGTAACACTGATAAAATGATTAAAGAAGAGTCTCTGAGTATGCTCTTTCCTTTCAGAGATAGAGGTAAATTTAAAAACACCGCATGTGACATTTGTGGCAAAACATTTGCTTGTCAGAGTGCCTTGGACATTCATTACAGAAGTCATACCAAAGAGAGACCATTTATTTGCACAGTTTGCAATCGTGGCTTTTCCACAAAGGGTAATTTGAAGCAACACATGTTGACACATCAAATGCGAGATCTACCATCACAACTTTTTGAGCCCAGCTCCAGTATCGGCCCTAATCAGAACTCTTCGGTTATGCCTGCTAATTCACTGTCATCACTCATAAAGACCGAGGTTAACGGCTTCGTGCATGGCTCTCCTCAGGATACCAAGGAGACACCCTCTGGTCTAGCTGCTGCGGGGCCGCTCTCCTCATCTGCCACATCCCCTGTCCTGCTTCCTGCTCTGCCCAGAAGAACCCCTAAACAGCACTACTGCAACACGTGTGGGAAAACGTTTTCTTCCTCCAGCGCTCTGCAGATCCACGAAAGGACGCACACTGGTGAGAAACCTTTTGCCTGCACTATATGTGGAAGAGCATTCACAACAAAAGGCAATCTGAAGGTACTTTTTCCTCTTGCTGTTCTTAGGTTTCATTTTGGCCTTGCTGGGGTTTTTTCAGTGTTCACATCTGTTAGCGTTGCAAGCAGCGGTACGTTTGGGTGTCTGTGACATGACAACTGGAGTGTTTGTTTAGTCAGCCCTGGTGCTAGTACTAGATGGGCTCTTGTTGAGTGCTTGCACTGGCAGCAGGTCCGAAGCGTGATCTGTTTTTGATGCTTAATTAGTTCACCTACCAGCAAAGACCGTCTATGTAAAGTGTGAAACAGAACAGCCAAGTATTGGTAAGAAGTATTAATTAATGGAGAAATGCATTTAGTAACTCACACACCTCTTAAAGAAGTGAAAGGCTCTCAAAGATGTTGTTTTTTTCATAACTATCATGTAAAATGATGACTGTTTAAAAAAACTATTAACATAATTCTGGAACTAATGGGCATTGCTTTAATTGATTATATAACTAACATTTCCTACTGATATGTGTTTGGAAAAGCAAATATACTTAAGTTTTAGAACACCAGTTGAGCACTTTACTGTGTACATTTTTCTGTTGACAGAGTATTTCTCTAGAGGTTGCTGCCAGTAATGTGAGATGAATAATTACTTTCAGGCCATTCTGTCTATACACGAGGCTCTCCGATGAGCAATCAGTAAAGGATACTTTCTGCCTCTCTGAAAAGGACGTTTATAGGGTAAAGGGTGTCAAATACAATACTCACCACCGCAATGAAAGTGGACATAGCCATTCTAGCCCCAAAAGCAGCCATCTGCAATTGACAGAGTAACATGAAGTCATTATGAGCTAAATATGTGTAATAAAAAATAATAATAATTGAAAAAAAAGTAACAAGCAATGTATTGTTCAGCAGGAAACCAGAGTATTCTGGGTAATGGTGATGGGCTGATCCAGAAGCAGCTTATTTATTGCTCCAGATGGGAAATGAAGCCCTGCATCCTGCTTTTAGTGCCCTTTATCACATAACAAGACTGGGCATGTTTGTGGACTGCTGCCTTTGCTGTGATGAAAATTAGTTTGAAATCCCTGCCAACCACTATTGTTTGTTTGTTTGTTTTCTTCTTTCTGTCTTTTCAGGTTCACATGGGCACTCACATGTGGAACAGTACTCCTGCAAGACGAGGCAGACGACTTTCTGTAGATGGCCCCATGACGTTTCTAGGAGGCAATCCTGTAAAGTTCCCAGAAATGTTTCAGAAAGATTTGGCTGCACGGTCAGGGAATGGAGACCCCTCCAGCTTCTGGAACCAGTACGCAGCAGCGCTCTCCAATGGCTTGGCCATGAAGACCAACGAGATCTCCGTCATCCAGAACGGCGGCATCCCACCGCCACCGGGGGGCCTGGGCAACGGGGGCAGCTCGCCCATCAGCGGCTTGACGGGAAGCCTGGAAAAGCTCCCGAATTCAGAACCCAACGCACCTCTAGCTGGTCTGGAGAAAATGGCAAGCAATGAAAATGGGACAAACTTCCGTTTTACACGTTTTGTGGAAGACAACAAAGAAATCGTAACAAATTAGAAAAAACTATAACATTCCTGCAAATAGTGCAACCTAGGGTTGCTTTTTTCAAACTGCAAACTACAACATTGCAAAGACTTTTTTTTTTGTACCATGTTCTACTTCTAGAGTTCTAAGAGAGCTTATTTATTAGTGATATAACCTTGCTTTGCAAACAAATGCAAGCATTAACTTTGGTCTCCTGTATTTTGAACTAAATACTAATCGACTAGAGTGCTGTAAAGTTGCTGTAACATTTATGGCAGTTGCAAGTCTGTTCTGCTAGGTGATCTTATTCTGGCATTAACTTATTTTCTATATCCAGTTTAACATGAACTCTGGTATTGATGCAATGCCTCAGTGATGCATTAGATCTCTAATAAAAATCTGTATATAAATGTACACTTTGATCCTGCTGGAAATTTTATCAGCACACACATTGTTTAATTTTTCCAAACAGAATTAAGAAAAGGACTGAAAGAATATAGACTGAACAGTGTGGGTCCTTTACACAGCTCAGTTTTTGATTTTTATTATAAAATTAAAACTGCTTTAATTTTTGTAGGTTTAACATTTTCCGTTTTGAACTGTTATTTGTATTGTGCTTTTTACTTGAGTCGTCTTAAATGTTAATACATTTCTGTACAGTAATAAGCACGCAGATTATTAGAGAAGATACTGAAGTGTTGTTTTGGTAGTTGAAACTGAGACGTAACATTTTGCCTTGTAGGTATATTCATTATAGAAAATGTGCTGGACTTTCACAATGCTGCTAAGTATAGCATCTTGAACAACTTCCGTGGACAACTGTAGATGCTCCTGTATATACAATAAGACATCACTTTCATTAAAATGTACATACGTTCCTTACAAGAACAAGCCCTACTCCTTGACCAAGGGAACAAGTATAGTGTTTGTTTATTTTGTATTAGGTATGGGGGGGGCAGGGGGAACCTTGGACTGTTACATGCACTTTCTTGGAAAGTTGAAAGGAAAAAGAGGTCCAGTTTCTTTAACATTTAATACTTACTAACAGCAGAGATACTGTAATTTTACTCGAGTAATCAAATACATTTTTGCAACAGATAAAATTTGCTGTCTCTGTGTTTTTAAAGTGTACCTGTATTTAGTAATCACTTTGAATGTATTATTTAGCCTTTCCCTTGGTTAACATGAACTGTCCAGGTTGTATGTGTGTGTTTATATTTGTAAGTATGGGTATACATATATGTATTGCATATTAACTGCTAGTATATTTTTCATACTCCCTAATAATGGGAACTTTCTCCTTAACTAATCAACTACGCCTTCTCATAAAATTGTAGATATTTTGGCATTTTTCATTTCTTTATTAAAAAAAAAAAAAAATGCTGCTAGCAAAGACCTTATTGGGCCTAGGTAAGTTTCCTTTGAAGGGAATACTTTTTATCACATTTAAGGCTTGATTTGGTTCAAATGCTTTATATTTGATATTAATTTTATTCTATGAGATTCTATGTTTGTGGCATGCTTACGCTGCTATATCCGTGTTAAGATGTCCACTTGCAAGCCTCCATGTATTATATGGAGTTTATAACTTGATTGTAAAAAAAAAAAAAAATGCTTTGGCCTTGCACATGATTTGGCTTCCCTTATGCATCTGCAATGATCGTTAACCTCAGTGGGAGTTTGGGGACAGACTCCAGCTCAGTATTTTTACCTTGTAGAGTTTTATCTCCCTAACTTTATTATTTATGAAAAATAAATCAGCTTGGCTGCCTTCAAATTATAGATGCTTCAAAACAAAACAAACAAAAACAACAGGAACGACCAATGTTATGCTCATTGTGTATACACGTATATTTTGTTTACAATTCCAAAATTCAGGTATTTTCCTTTGTGGGATTTCCTTCGATAGCAGTATGTATGGGGGGAGTTGCCTGCCTTTTAGAAGAAGTAATCTCTTTGCTCTCCCCCCCACGCCCAGTACCTTGAATTGCAATTGGGCATAACAGAGGATTTAACACTGAAGCGATGGGGTGAGAAAAACTTTTCCTGAGGAATTTTACTATGATTATGAATATTTAGTAAAGTACAAACGCTGTAGCCTGAATACCTCTCGGACTCCACATCTTTAGAACTTTTTTTTTTTCCCTGTGTGAACACGATGGTTCCTCCGGTATATGATACGCGTTTCTGTTCGTGTGTAAGCTGTACGCTAGAGCCCGCCGGCTTGTCAATGTGAATATTTAAGAATTTCGAGTCACCGCTCGGTCTCGGAAAAAGGTAAATTAAACAGATTTTAATGCTTTTATCAACGCCATACTAACTAATTCTACTTTGGAACCAAGCTTAGGTTTGCGCCCCTCGACTGGGGGCGGCCGTTGGGTGTGACCGTTGGGAGCGACCGTTGGGGGTGACCGTTGGGAGCGACCGTTGGGGGTGACCGTTGGGGTTCGACCGTTGGGCGCGGCTGAGGTAACCACCGCCCGCTGAGGGGAGGCGGGCGCCGCCCCGGGGAGCTCCTCGCCCCAGGTGAGGAGCCCCCGGGGGCTCCAGACCCCTCATCTCCCCGCCTGCCTGTCGGCGGGCGTTTCCTCAGGTCCTGGGGCAGCGGCGAGTTGCGAAGGGCGAGACCCCCTCCCGCCCGTGCCGCCTGATTGAGGAGAGGGCGGGCGGCTGCTCCCCAATTAATCCTGCTCGGGAGCAGCTGGCGCCGCTTCGCTTAGCTGCAAGCCTCGAAGGTGGGTGCAAGGAGGGCACCCGCCGGCCCCCAGCCCTGTCCCGGGGCCGTCGAGGAACCGAGAAGCTGGGAGGTACGGTGTGTGTGCGCGTGCATGGGGATAATCCACTCTGGGAAAGGAGGATGTTAAATTTCCCGTTACTTGACACGGGGCCGGGGGAAGTTCCCTCTCCCCGAAGCCGCCCCCTGGCAGGCGCACAAAGGTGCCCGCGTCGCCTCGATGTCGCCTGGTCACGGGCATGGCGTTAATCCTGTCAGCAACAGCGCTTTTCTTTTGCCTTTACGGTCCTGGTCGTGCGGCCGCGTTTTTCTCATTAGCAACAAAGTTTTTCCTTCTTTCGTTGCTCCCCTCCCCCCCCTGGCAAATTTATTTTTTTTATCAATAAAAAAAAATACAAGGTGTTTTTTTTTTTTTTTTTTTTTTTTTTTTTCTTTCTTCCCTAAGCGCCAACGATCGTTGAGCGCATTTATCTAATCAGCACGAGTAATTTTCCTCACCCAGAAACGTGATTTAGTTAAAAACGAGGCTGGTAGCGGGCGAAACTTCCCCGGGCCGCCTGAGCAAAGCCTGGGGCTGAGGCTGCCGCTGGTAGCCCCCTTGTAACCCCCTGGATCCGGGGGCTGTCCCGGGAGAGGAGGCGGCGAACCCCCGGGAGCGGCTGGCGGAGAGGAGCCG
Organism: Nettapus auritus; assembly: GCA_011076525.1. Lineage (NCBI taxonomy): Eukaryota > Metazoa > Chordata > Aves > Anseriformes > Anatidae > Nettapus > Nettapus auritus. The sequence continues at coordinate 16,762,042 of CM021775.1, forward strand.
CCGGCCCCGCAGCGCTTCCCTTGCCCGGGCACCCCGGGGAGCTGCGGGCGGGGGGAGCGAAGGGGGGGGGGGGGGGGGGGGGGGGGGGGGGGGGGGCCGAAAGGACCCAGCAAGCTGGAGAGAGAGCGCCGCTTCGGAGAGGCAGGAGCGAGGCTTCTCTATCGACGAGGTGGGGATGTGAGGGGAAAGGGGGGCAGCAAATTGCCTGGCTTGCTTCACGTGCAGATGACGCCCAAATCCAAATGCTTTTTGTCTGGGGAAAAGGTGGGTGGATTTCTGCTTGCCCTCTGTGCTGGGGAGTGATTTGAGACTTCTTCAGGGACAGGTTGTAAGCCTTACCTGTCCCAGGAGCCCCCAAATCAATTCCACCCTCTTTTGAAAAGAATATTTGCTGACTATCAAAACGCAACAGTTGCTGTTTAGTCTGACCTTTTTTTCTGGGGTCTGTACTTTTGCTTTTGGAAGTCCTCAGGTAGTGAGCTACCTGGTTGCATCTTTGTAGGAGGCCAGTTTTACTTGGCAAGTGAAGGTGTGATTGTGTGTCTTTTATTTTTTTTTCCGTCTCCCTGCCAGACTGCAGTACTTCTCCATTATTATTATTATTAATCAAAGTATAATTTTCTATCTGGTTTCCTTCCCTCTTGAATATGCATTGACAGAAGTTAAAATAATATTTTGCAAATAAAGGGGCGCAGTTATTTACACAAGCCACAAGCAATATGCCTTTTAGCTGTTGAGATGAAATATAATGACTTAAAGATTTCACGTACGATAAAATCTCTCATATATATATATATATACATACACCTATCTCTAGACAAAAATAGAGCTTTAGAGAAATAGAGGTTTGGAAATATCTGTCTTTAGGGAAGAACAGCAATAGCTGGAAAACGTGCACTTTCGGCTGAGAATAGAGTTACTGATAGGTATGTTTATGTTCACTTTTCTGATTTTAGTATTTCTGTTTTTTACGTATAGGCTATAGTTAATATCAAAACGGCAACCTGGCGCCAGTCCCTCTGCCACTACTGGTAATGGCCTAGCAGATGCCTATGAAACGGCAAGTGCACAGTGATTCTTCCTTGGGAAGATCTCCTCGTTCTAGAGACATGAGATACTGGGACTTCCTGAACCATGTGCAGTGACTGAAGTGCTTCACAAGTAAGTGGGTGCGAGCACGGCAATGATTGAAATTAAGTTTCAGGCACAAATCATATTATAGCTTTGTTCTACTAGGAGTGTCTTCAGTTTCTGTTTTATCTTCTGTTTTTTTTTTGTTTTTTTTTTTTAGATGTGGGTTGTTGTTTTGGTTTGGTTTGGTTGGTTGGTTGTTTTTTAATCCTCAGTCTAAAGCTCTTAAGAGGCAAAATCACTTCATGACATAGGAAGAGGAGCACTACAGGTGAGCAAAGGAGAGGGGGAAAGAGAAATCTTTAAATGATCAAGTCCACTTAGCAGTGAGGGAGATGGTGAAAACTGAGGTCTTGAAAGCACCCTCTGCAATGCTGTGCCTGGTGGCTGGGGCCATGGGCTTGTGTACAGGTGGCTGCGTATGGTGTGCCTGTGAGAACTCCTACTGCAGAGCTGTAGAGTGAGGAAGTGATGACATCTTCCTTTCCGTAGGAGTTAACTAATCTAACCCAAATTGCAGGCTCTTCTTAACTTTTGGAAGTTACTGTAACTTTTGGAAAGTGGTTTCCATCTGGTTAGATGAATACCAAAAGCATGTCCATGCCTATGTCAGTTTCAATCATGAGTGCAAACAAGGAAGGAAGGGCCTTACTGGAACTTTCTGCCCTGAAACTTCTGGTGTCATTTCCTTCTCCGAGAAAGAAGTCTCTCCATGTTAGCAGGCATTCGCAACATCTGTACAGACAGCTCTTTTGATCAGGGCAGTGCTGAAGTGCAAAGGTCATTTTTTTTATTTATTTAAAGGTTTTAAAAATGCAGCATCACAATGTCAGGTGGGTGTAGCAGAAGCCCTGCAGCACCTGGCATCAGGTGGTGCAACACAAGCAGTATTTGGGATTGAATATGGAAAGAAAAAAGTGGAGTGGTCAGGCACAACATGATAAATCTAGCCCCACTGGTCACCGCTTTCTTTTTGATGCTTTTTTTCCATGAAAAATAGTTTCAAAGCTGAGCCAATGAGAGTAACCGGATGAATGTTGTTAAGACTTACTTCAGACCAGTACCTGTTTTGATAATGAGCTTTCTTTAGCTGTGAATAGTTGTAAATTGTCTTCCTTTCAATGGCATTTTAAAGTGACTTTTAATACATAGTGAAGCCAACATTTGTTCCGTGTGTAGAATAATTAAGGGGATAATCATCTTCAGTGTTAAGTATGTGTTCATATGAACTTTTATCTTTCTGTTGGCTAGAGAATCTAGCAAATAATAAATTATAGGGAGAAACATAACCAATTTCAAAGGTTTGTAGGTTTTAGTTGCCCAGACTGAACACCAAGTCCTGTTGGCAAGTTATGTCAGAGCTGCCGAGGAGGATGAGGCTGTTTGTGATGGTTAGCTTGGCTGTGGGGATCCCATAATACCAGCACACACCTTTGGTGCTGACAATCCTAAATTAATTTAGACCCCTGCTTAAGTCTGTTCAACCTGTTTTGGTTTCTAACACTGAGTGTCTGAGCACTGCACAAATGATTTCTCTAAAAGTGTCCAAGGTAGTTTAAGATGCAACTATCTTTCTCTTTCCATCCAGAAGATTATTTTTGTTTCCTGAGACTTTCACCCCTCCCTATTGAAATGGGTGGAATAAATCATATAAGCACTCTTTATTCATATTACTGCAAAAACAGTGTGATAAAGCTTAAGGAGAAGATCTGATGAAACTGGAGGTAGAGCTGATGGGTCTGTGAGTCAGGGAGAAATGAATTTGTAAAGCTACAACTTCTTTGAGACGGAGTTTCGTGATACGTTACATTCCAATCCAAGCCTCCTAAAGGGCCAACTGCCTACAAAAGAGGCTTAGCCTAAAATGCCACTGAAGGCCATTTAAGATAGTGTGTCCAGCTTTGCACTGAAGTGGAGGAAGAACACTCTGTAATTTGTCCTGTTGTGACAGAGCATTAGCAGTAACAACTTAAAACGCCAAGGCTATTTCTTCAGCCATCTCCGTACTGATGTTATGTAGCTGCCTAGAGTCACTTTTCTTGCTTGACCTATACAGAACAGCAGACTGTGCTCCTATGTTCTCTCCTGGATTTCATGAAGTTATTAAACCAATTCTCTCTTTCCAAAGCTGTATGCATTCATGCTGGCATCCTCAATAAAGCTGGGACACAAACAAAAAAGCAAACAAAACAGTCACAATAGTATTCAATGCACTTAAACTTGGAGGAAATGAAAATCAATATTTGTCAAATGGAGGGAAAAGGTAAAATGGACTGAGGAAAAATGTCTGGCTTTCTTAAAAGCCATTAGTGAAAATGAAAAGTTGACAACAATACTGAAATTTAATTTAATGCATAGGTGCTGTTTGAACAGATTTTTTTTCTTCCTCCACCTCTATCCACTGGTGCTCAGACTAGCTTGATGCACACGCTTTAATATTAGTGCTGCTGAATGGAACTTATTACATTTTAATTGTGCATAATTTGGAGCCTTGAAGCTTTATGTAAAGGTTTTGCCTGTGTTAAACTGTGAGGGCCTCATTTAGTAAGAGAAACTTCCGTCTTCTGGGCACGTGTCACCTTGGGCAAGTTGTTCTAATCTATCGATATGCTCCATAAAATGTTGCTAACAATAGTTCCTTACTTTTCATTTTCATTTATTTTAAATATTTAGATAATAAGTTGTTCAGAATAACCTTTTACTATATGTGCATACTACATAGCTCATAGAATAGAAATGGTTATAAATATAAAACTAAGCACGTGGCATTGTAAAGGTCATATTTGTTCAGCAGAAAAATGCTGGATGATGTATGGTATGGCAGCTTAAGGTCACCTGTTGCCTCAGTATCTTCCTAGTTTTTTGAAGCTAGTGTGTGAGGTAGGAAGACGGGAAAGGGGCTAGGGCCAGTGTGTTGTAGTAGAGTGCACATTGAAATGGAGCGAGAAAACTGTTGGTTTTGGTGAAATCCTTATAATGCTGCCAGATACTCTTTTTCTCCGCCAGAGTGTATATCTGCATGTACTCTACTGTGCTTGCTGGAAGTAATTTTATAACGCTACCGTTTCTTGAAATGCAGCTGTAGTTTTGTCCACTGTCTGCTCTACTGTTGAGCACTAGGAATAAAGGCCGTGTTTTGGGATCCTCTGAGGGATTTTGTCCATTCCATTTGATCAATCTGCTTTTTATAACCCTATATATAGCAGTGATTATCTTTGCTTTTGAAAGGGTAACTCTGGGTTTTGAAACTTTGGTCGTATTTGGTACGAGTCATCAGCTTATGTTTATGTTCAGATCTTTACCCCATATAAACTTGCAGAGAAACAGAATGGAAGGATTTTCATTTCATCAGGAGTCTGAAGTATCAGGACTTCAGGTTTAGCTGACAGCTTTCACGTACTACTTGTCTAGAAGTGCTTTCTCTTTATCTAAATAGTAGATTTTGACGGCAGTAATGACAATAAGAAAAAAACAATTAAGGAGTAATTTGGACAGTAATCCCCCTGCCCCACTCCGTATCCCCCCCTCCCTTGATGAAGAATCTGGGCAGCAGTTCTGTCCCCACAATGCCCCGCAACTTCGAATTTCAAGTCTGTTCAATATTTTGTTATCTCAATTTCTATAATACTCAATTTTAACCATCACAAAGTAGCATGATTTGATACTTTGCTGGGCCTGCTCTGACCAAAAATTAGACTTCTAAAAACTGTTGATACAAATTCACCTAAAATCAGTACTGTTCTGTGGAAACAAATGGCTGAAATCCCATGACAGTGGACAGTTACCAGCTGATGTGCTAGACTAACATAATGAGATAGGGCTGACAGAAGAACAATCTGGCAGCAGTTTTGCAAAAAAAAAAAAAAAAACAAAAAAAAAAAAAAAAAATTATTTGTTATGGCCAGTAAAAGGAAACAATTAATTTGTTTGGGTAGCCTTTATGTATGTGAGTGGGGCAACATTCTGATAGATTTCAAACCCTGATGCAGTCGGGCACCTGTAACTGAAATGGAACGTGCCTGTGTGGAGCTGTGTGCAGGAGGCTCTTGGCCCTTCACAGAGGGCCAGATCCAGGCTGCTACATTTCCAGATTAGTTTTTGGGGAGATATGACTGTGAGCAGAAAAAAATTCCTGTACAAATACTCACTGTCAAAGGTTCTGAAGCAGCAGGGAGTCCTGTGGTGGTGTGATATATTGTTCTTCAGACTTAGTAACTTTCTGTCTTTCTTCTTCTACCCTCTTCTCATTTCTTTTTCCTCTGGTTTCTCTCTCTGGGGTTAAAACTCTGTATAATGTTGACAGCTACTGCAAAAGTTTGTAACAGCAGTAGAACTGGCAAAAGATAGGAGTATTATAGAAAACAAAGTCAAAATAAATTCAAGATTAAATATCAATTGCTAGCAGCTGTAGCACCCTTACTGCCTCTCTGTTAAGCAGTAAAACCAAAATATAATTTGGAAAGGACCCAAGCTAGGATTGAAGAAACCAATCTATTCTGCGTTCTAAGGGGAAGTTGAGATGTTCATTTACAGCATGGTATTTCCTCGGTTCCTGCAGAGCCAGCCCCCTGCTCACGTGCTATAGGAAGTGAGATTTCTTCTGCTGAGACGTAAAACTAAATATCTGTTGGTGATTGGACAATCTGGGTCTTTCCAGTACCACCATAACTACCCAAAGATGATGGGACATGCAGGCAGTTATTAGGACAGATCTCTACTCTGGGAGACTGGAAGTACTGAAGTCCAGTGAAATGGCTTAATGTACCTTCGTGGTGTTCGTAGAGTAAGAAGTGATATGCAGAGAAGTTTTTGGCTATAGCAGTGGCAACTGTGGAAATGTCTTGGATGAGTTTGTCTTGAACTAAGAATTGATCTCATCTTGTCTCTCTTCAGCACGCCAGAGATACAGAGGTCTCAGGTTACCCTCTGTATTCCTTTCTTCCAGTGAAGTCCAGCTTGGATTCTACTTGGTCCTCTGTATTTTTTAATTTTTATTTATTTATTGTATTTTATTTTATTTCTCCAGTGGAATCAGTTAATCTAAGCACTCTGAGGAAATCTTAAAAACCGCTCTTAATTCCCTCCGTGAATTGCCTTTTGATATATGGCTTTCTTCTTCACTTCCTCTCTAAAGACTTGTGTGGATGTAGCACTGTCTTTGAAACGGCTGAATTTCAGTATGGGAAGCTTTTACTATCTTTTGATTATACTACAAAAGGAGGTTGGCAGGGATGGGCAGTTCTGGCAGAGCAGGGGTTTTATTTCAGAGGAGGGTGAGAGTACATTGGCTGCAAGTAGCCGCTGAGCCTTTTGCTGGAATCTTATTTCATTACTATTCAATGTCTTCTTGTTTCTATTCTTTGTTTCAAAGTGTTTGATTTGATTTTATTTTTTTTTCTTGAGAAATACATTTAGAAAAACTCTTCACCATACGTACATGTAAGGGGATGAGTAGAGAAGGGTAATTTTTTTCTGGGGTTCTGTCTGATACAAAATTACAGCACAGTTCCTGAGAGGAAACCTACATTTTCATCTGGGAGAACTGTATAATGTAAGCCTCTTCTATGAGTGTTTCCTTCCTGTTTCTTCACCTCAAAATGTTCAATTTATTTATTTATTTATTTTAATGTTATCAGCTTCCTGTGCTAAAACATTAAGTACTGGATTTCTCTGGATTCACCTGAAGAGCAATAACCCCAGTTTAAAGTAAATGAGAAGTAATTCTAAGTAATATTTCAGAAGTTTTGTTTGTTTGTTTGTTTTGGCAGCAGAGGGAGTGTTAATTCCAGAAGCATTTATCCAACACTGCTGGAAGAAAATGGACAAGGCATTGCAAAGACCTGAAATAGAGAGTTAAACTATTTAATAGTGGTCAAATGCTGCTGCCAAAATTAGTCTTTACTAACATCAGAAATGTCACATCCTTCTGGTTCAGTAATAAACCTACAGTGACTCATCAGGGTGGTGTTGTGGCTTTTTCTCTGCTCTTATGGAGCAGGGTATTGATCAGACTGAAATAATACAACAGCTGAAGCTCAGGTAGCAGATATGCATTGAATTGATCTCACTTTACTAAGCCCCTGTATCCCAGCATTATTTATAGCAGAAGGATTGACTCTGGAAAATAACTTTGATAAATACCACCCTGTAGCACCTGTTTAAGTGATGGGGAAGAAAGCACTCCCTAGTTTGTTAACTTTAAGTATTGGGAGTAGAAGTGGTGTGCCCATAATAATATTATGATTCATACAAACCACTTCTCAACCAGCTCAATATATTTCATTACCTCCTTTCCAGCAGAAGTATTGATTTTTTGTTTTGTGGTTTTATAACACAATTTCAAGGCTGTTGTAGTTTAATGAGCCATGTTCTTATGATGTTTAAAAAGATTTGAAGCATTTGTTGAAATAAATATTATGGATTGACCATCTCTTGTCACCTCTTTTTTTTCTCTTACCCATATAAACCCAGCCCAAGAATGAATAGGGCAGCCAGCTATGCGGCTTTTTGTGTTTGAGATCAAAGTGCTACCAGAGAACAATAGCAGGCCACACTTCTGTGTTCGTGACCACACACAGCAGCACCTGCAGAGCCGTAAAATGTCATTGTTGCTTCTGCAGTTTGAGCACAGAGGAAGCACCACTGAGGTGGCAGATGATTCTAATAATACTTGATGTGAATTGATGGGGAAGGAGGACCATAACACAGAGGGCTTTTTATTATAAGCCTTGACTTCCCAAGCTGTGAACAACAGAATACTGCACCTGTGGACTTTCTTCAAATCAACCATTATGGAAAGTGACAGATTTTATTAACTTAAGGAAGAACTTTTCAACATGGGAGATTTGTAGCTTATTTTGGAGACATGTGAAGAAAAAAGAAAAAAGCAGACTAGTATGCTAGATATTTTTCCACTGCTTATATTTTTCTAGTAGAATCTGTGCTGTGCTTTTTGAATATGTTATAGAATTAGAGGAACATCATTAGAAATAGTTTTATCTTAAAAAAAAAAAAGTAAGTTTTTTTTTTTTTTCCCATTGCTTCATGCCTTATATTATGTGAAGAATGGAATTAGCAAGAAAACAAATATATTGGTTGAGGAGATGCATGCAATAACTTTGAGAGGTTTGGGATAGATGAGGCTTGAAAAAAGTTTCTTGGGGGGAAAAAAAAAATCCTCCAAAGCAAAAGTGATTTATACCAGGCACTGTCTTTGTACATTCAGCTCCTCCCTTGTGCATCTCTCTTCAGCATGGTTCTGGTGTGACAGGGACTGGACATGAGGCCTGTAGGATGGTGGTGTCATCAAAGGCACATCAAGGTAAATGGTGCTGACGTACCTTTGAACAGTACAGAGCTTACTTTCTGCTTCAAGCGGGTCAGTTCTTCCTTTTTTATGTACAACAGAAACACATCACTGCTTGAAGATATCGTCTGGTATTTCTGTGTTGGGGTTGTTACAGTATCAGTCTGGTTTCTAGAGTAAAGCAGAACACAGTATTTCCTTGCACAGGTGGCTGTCGTGCCCTATAGTATAGCACCAAGGTACTGCAAAAGTTGGAAAGATAAGAGGTTTTGTGGTCAAATATTAGAGCAACTCCTTAGCTATACCAGAAATGGACAAAGTGCATGATCTGATTTATCTAGAGTTTTTCATTTATCTTTATTTAACAGACTGTGGCCATTTTCTGACTTTACTACGGCTGCAATGATTTTGCTAGGTGTAGATACAAGCCTCTGGTACCAACATGATCCAAACACTTGGAAATAGTTGTGTGTGTGCAATTAGTATCCAGATGATATAACTGAGGCAGCCTTAAAAACAGAAACACATAAAAAGGGAAAAATTGCTTTGAGCACTATCTTCTTATCATAACTTTTACAGTCAGTTTTGAGTGAATCTTAGATGTAGTAATTCATGCAATATTAATGGCTAAAAGTTGATAAATCAAGCATAAAGTCAACTGGATCATGATTATTAGCTAAAAGCATAGTGCTTTCTGCTGATTCTTTTTGTTCTAAAAATAAGCTCTGGATGAACTAGAAATCATTTTGCAGGAAACCCTTAAGTAAAGTGGTCATGCAGAGTAGTTGGTGGAATATTACACTTTTCATTTGCACAAACAGATGGTAAGCTTGGCCTTAGATTTAATCAGGGGATGACAGACAGGTAGCACTTTTGTATATTTCAGATGGAAACTTCTTTCCAGAGAGAAAGAAATTGCTTTATATTCAACAGCCTCTATACCAGGAAAGAGAAATATTCACCAGATATTACTATCCTTAGTGTTTCTTTAACTTGCCATTAGAATTAACTCATACAAGAAAGCTGATTATGTGTTTTGTCAACTGCAAAAAACTTTCCTTTGATGTGTTCACTTCTTCCTTTTCCATTTTGGCAGTGTGTCTAGCAATCCAGAACACACAGAGAAGGGGCTGTTATAAACTTGTGAACAAATAACTGCCTTAGGCAGGATTCATAGATCTCTGACCGTACTCTTTTTAGCTAATCTTTTAGATAAGATTTTGATATCATTTGTTTCTCTTTCCCCTCCCAGAGCATAATACCTGGTAACCTAAGCACATACAATCTGTTTCAGAAGAGAGATTCAGGCAAGTGCAGCCACTGGTGTGTTTTAATGTCACTGCAGAGATTGTGTTACCTTCCTAGAAACAAAATCTTTTTTTTCTCCCCTTCAAATGGAAGTCCCCTGATACCCCCGTCAGAGACCATTTGTTATGCAGAGTTTTGTGAAGCAATCAAAATTAATTCACAGTGATCTTTTCACCCAGAACCCCCAGCTTCAAATAATGGGCTTTCTCAACAGGTGCTCATTGTGGCAGTTTGACTCCAACTTGCCAGACTAAAGATTTTATTCTTCAGCCATATTTAAGAAAAAAAAAAAAAAAAATCCTAAACTTGTAATTCACTAATCTTAAGCAGCTGCTCAGGAGGGCACACCTGCTTAAAAGTGATGTCTTGTCTTTGAGATCTAAAGCCTAAAGATGTTTCCATATTAGTCTATTTCTGTACTTAATAAAATCTCTTTCACAAGTCACTCGAAAATCTGTCCAACAACAATTCCATGTAATATTCTGGTCTTATTAGGAATCAGATTGTGTTTTTTTCCTCTTGCAGAAGAGCAAAATTCCCTGTGAAGACTGTTTTGATTTTTCCCGAGGTAGGATCTGTAGTATACTTCATAGTGAAATGAACCAAAAGTAAAATAAAACAAGTGTTTCAAAGGTAGTTCTAATAAGCTATATTCATTTTGACTGTTGAGAACTTTAACAAATGTTTGGCTGTCTCTTGCAAGCACTTTTTAAATATGTTTCATATGAGCTTCAAAACCAAAAATGAAAATCATATAGGTTTTTACAGGATGATTTAAAACAAGTAAGTAAAAAAAAAAATAAAAATAAAAAATAAAAAAATAAATACTTTATTCAGTAAAAAATAAATAAATAAAAAATACTACAGAACATATCATAAGTACTTGCACTGCTCTTGGTACCAATATAACATAATATTCTCTTTCCTTTAACTGTAAATAGCCAGATAATTAATGAAGTACACTGCCAGTAGAGAAATGTTCGCATGGAGGGTTAAAGCCATGCTGGTCAAAGCACATTTACACTACTATAATTGTAGAAGCAGGTACTGTTGTCATAGCTATTATCGTAAAAGGTAGCTTGTAGAACTGGCTTCACCTTACTGGTGAAGTAAGATGGAAAATTTTAGGAGCATCAGATTAGTATTAGAACATACAAAGCATCTACAAAAGAGGAAAAACTATTTTTTTTTTTAATTCCTAAAAAATGTATTTTTAGACAGGTGAGTATCACTTTTATGGTATTTAAGAAAGGAAATCCTTGCCTGAATTTTATTTTTATTTTTATTTTTTTCCTGTATGCCACCTTTAAGGTTAGTTTTAAGAACTGCCAGGAAATATTTGTCTTTGTATAGCTATTGTTAGTGATTGATTGTATTGATGATAACACTGCTGTAGGTTGAAACCGGGGCTTTTGACATTGTCCTCCATTTTAGAAAGTTTCTAAGAAGTCATTAAGCCCCTTTATTGAACCAGGTAGTTGAAACAGTGGGGGCTTCCAACAATCCACATACACATGGCACTGCCCAAAACAAAGACACACGTGAGGCCTCAGACAGTTGCAGACAGAGGGGCTTTATTGAGTATTGCTTTAGTACTACTGTTTGAGGGAGAGAATCGGCAAAAACGGCTTATAAGGAGAAAGAAAAAGCAGTAAAAAAGCCTCAGCCAGAACTGAATGAGCACCAGTAGCATTTACTTGAGGAAAGTGTCAGAGCTTTTTGAGTTAGATGTTGAGAAAAGAAAGCTTCACATTAAGAGAAAAGAAAACATCTCCAGCTGTTTAATTCTTCTTATGTTCGGGGAAGCAGGATTTTGTTTGTCTCAAAGAAGGAGTTGACTTTATCATCAACTTCTGCTAATGGGAGGAGAGTGCCCTACACTTTGGCTCTCTGCTGAAGTCAAGACAGGGTGACATTGCTTTTTATTTCAACACTACCATTTTTGAGGACTCTCAAAATAATCAATAAATGTAGGTATTACACCACACCGGTGCCCTGCAGAGTGGACAAATATAATTTTACCTTCTTAATAAAGTGACTGAAGGAAGGATTAGGTAAGCAGTTTGCCCAAATCCAGCAGTGACTTGGTCACAAAGCTAAGAAGGGAATCTAGGGTCCCCCATTTCTTTTTATTCATACTGGTGTAAACCAGATGTAACCAAGAGAAGAATCATGTCTTAGTGGTTGTGACACCTGGTTTCCTGCTACACTTATGAATGCAATCAGGCTCCCTCTGGAGCTGAGTGAAGTACAGAAGCCATGGCCCTTTCTCTTGATACATTCACAGTGAGATAACTAGTACATACAGATTTGTGTGAAACCTGGCATATAGCACCTGCCACATTGTGCCACGATACATCCAAAGCTTTATAGAGACGGAGGAGGAGTAGACGTCCTGGGTGATGAGATGACTTGCCTGGACTCAACTGGTGGAAGGGACCTCAAGTCTCCCAAGTGCCAGTCTAGTTAGTGCATGACTCAAAAGATCCAACATAGATGGTTGCAGGTTATAAAACTTTTCCACTCTTTATTACCGGTTACTGTTAACAGAATATTTGCTATACATTAAAGCTCTGGTTGAAATGCATCTAGAGTATTTATATGTCACACGCTAGCTTATCCCTTGATAAATCACATCAGGGAGAAAATAATCTGGTTTAAAGCTGAGATCTAAGAAGCTAGACCACAAGCCTCACACATTTGCCTACGCATTAGATTTAAAATATTTTCTGTAGAGCAGTTGTAACTTCTAAAAATCAAACAAATCAGACTCAAAAATTTCTGACTGAAGCAACTGTTTTAGTTTCATCCTATATGAGGATGAAACTCACCCTAAGTTGAATATGGCTATAAAATTCTGCCTGAAAAGCAGACTTTACAAAACATCACATGAAACAGTAAATGGTGCACAGTTAATGCAGATATGAACCCTGATCTACAGTGGACTTCAGGCAAACAAAGCTGTTTGCTACTTTGCTCCTAGAATACGTTTTGCTCTCCAGTTGCACCTTCCAGCTCCAATGCATTCAATAAAGTATGTAACTCACTAGTTACCAATGTTTCCCAGTATCTTATATTCCTATAGAGGCAATTTAATTCAGCTTCTTTAATGAGTTTTTGAAGTAAAAATGTAAAGTTTTTTGAAGGAGGAAGAGATCCTTTGGGCTACTAAACTAAACACAAAAACATTTGTTGCTTACACTTTTGTCCATAAGAGAAAAATATTACTCATCACTGATGCACGTGAAGCAATCCTATACAATTAAACATTTACAAAAATGGAGACTCACGTTTCAACCCAGTAGATTGTAGAAGCATGTGAATGCATGAGTAAAGTAGAATACTGCATAAATGCTTAGAGATAACTTATAGCAGCACAGAAAACTAGGATGTAGCATCATATCCATGTAAAGATAGCATGCTGCTTTGAAACTGGATAAGCTTTGTGTAATCTCTTACCTTCCCATTAAAAAATCATACTGCTGAAGACTTAAAAATGAGCTCAATATATAAACAATGCAATGATTTCTTCGTAAAGCTGCCAGCAGTATGACTTACCAGCTGTTAGATGTATGTATCCGTTTCAATGGAATATTTAACTTCAGTATAGCTGACTGGTTTATTGTTTATTGTAGTTGATGGTGTAACTGATTACTTTGTTGCTATTCATTTTGATAATGTGCTTATCTATTACTCTTATCCATTTTGAGGCTGGGGAAATAAAGAAGTTAACGGCTGTCAAGCGTTGCTGAGGTATAACTCTCTCTACTTCTCAAATTAGTCACTTCTTTTTCTTCATCTTTTCTCTCCACTTGCCAAGAGCTTTCTTACTACATACTACACTACCACGTCTTTCTTACTACACCTTCTTTTACCACAGAGAAAAATGAGATCAATTTATATATATACAGTAAGGGAATATTACAGTTTTGGATGGAGGACATCCATGGCATCAGTAGCATTCAGACCTGCAGTCTGGCTCTGCATAGGATTGTGGAAGGGTTTTATTAATTGACACTGAGTTTTCATCTGCAAGGGGGAGGTGGGTATACGCTTGAAAAATATCACTTCGATTCTATTTATCTTAATGCTCATTTTCTGAACTTTAGTGGATGTTTAGCTTTTTTGGAGAACATCATTTTGTACATCACGTAAGCCTGCTGTTACACCTTTTGATCTGAAGATGGCCATCCCCAGTTACCACATCTAGTTGCGTGAGAAGGGTGCCATCTCTCCAGACCTGTGGTGCCATGCAGGGAGCACAGCAATCCCTTTGCAGTGGGTAGAGGATGAACTTGTGAGGCTGGCCATTCCCAACATGCCTGCCCTCCAGCTCTCTTGCCATCAGGGCACAGGTGTGAGGGTCCTTTCATTTGCATGCCTCTCCTCACAGCCATACCTGGAGAAACCCTCTCATGTCCCCAGCTGCTAACAATATAACTATTGACTCTAGAACACTATTCAGTAGATGAATTCACATCCTTTTTTCTTTATAAATATGCACATGCAAAAGAATATCTTTGAAAATATTATTTATCTCTTCAAGACTCTCCAGTAAGTGAACTATAGTGTATTAAATCCAACACAATTGTGTTGACATAACCCTGCTTCATTGCTTGCATAAAGTGTGGGGAGAGGTTATTCTGTCAGGCTACTTGGATATCATGAGCCAAGTTTGCTAGTTCTAAGTTTTCACTGTGTACAAGGTCATTTTGTTAAGATAAGCATTCCCATTAAGGTCTCAGGCTTGCTTCACATGAGGAGGCATGCTGGGATGACTACGTGAACAACTGGCTTGTAAGAGCAGTTTAAGCCTGGATTGTTTTTATGTTGTTTGTTTGGTTTGGGGGGGTTCTTGCTTTCCTCTTTTCTCTTACTATTTTAGCACAAATTCTTATGACTTAAAGACTAAGAAACAAATGCTGCACTTTCTTTTGATAATGATTTAACTTATTTATTCTAGTGAGGTTAGAGTATTCCAAAACCAAGATGTTAATACACAAATAAAATAAGAAAAAAAAAAAAAAAAAAAAAAAAAAAAGAGTTTTGTTTCTAAAATGAGGTAGAAATATGGTGTATGGTTTATATTTTGATGAGATCTCCTCACCTACCAACTTCAGATCTTAATAATAACTCTCAGACGGATAAACAGAGAAGCATTCAAATTCTCTGCTTTGTTTTTCTGTGTGTGTAAACTTCTGATAGTAACTTCCAGGGGAATTGTAGTTACTTGTACAAAAGGCAAATGTGCAGTAAATGTAAATTAGGAATCTTCACTGAAGTGTGCGTATGTTTTGTATGCCTTGATTTGAGCAGGTTGTTGGACTTTATGATCTCCAGAAATCTCTTCTAACCAGATTCTTTCTATGATTTGAAGTATACAGGTAGAAGCAGTGCTAAATATATAAAATACAATTACATGAACATTTTAGAAAATTAGGCTAAAACAAGGAAAAGCGAGGGTCTAGGCTGTTGTCTTACAAACTGTTTTTTCTTTTAAATTTTTGTATGAAGTGCAGCCATGAAATCAAGTAATAGTTTTGCAAAGTACCTTATGAATGTCTAATAGCAGCACAAGGCTGCCATCTTTGAGATGGCAGAGGAAGGAGGGAACGAACAATGTCTCTTGTCTGGATATGCTACATTGGGGTGGTCAATAACTTTGTAATTTCTAGGAACCTTCTCCAAATAATGCAAAGAACAATGACTGTCTAGAAAGAAGTCAACAAATGTTCTATTTCTTTCCAGAACAGCTATGCTTCCGTCTCCCTCCCTCCCTCCCTCCCTCCCTTCCTTCCTTTCTTCCTTCCTTCTTTCTTTCCTTCCATCCATCCATCCATCCATCCATCCATCTCTTCTTTCAGTAAATATAGGATGCGTAAGCCTTGTTTGGGGCACATGGAGAACAGCTAGGTTTCTGGAGAGGCAGATGGGTTGGTGCTGAATACTGCTCTCTGAGGCAGCAGGACCGTAGTGCAAATAGCACATGAATTACGTGGTACATATTTTTAAGATATGAATGTCATGTTCTAATCAGTGCAGAGATCATGGCTGATCTACAGAAGCCATTTTTATTTTCTCATTGGAGAAACGGGTTCATTACCTCAATCTGTTGGAGGTCACTTATTGAAATTCTACGGTAAAATGGCAGGTGTAATTGCTGGGTATTGTTATTTCTCATGTCTAGTTTTGCATCCCAACATCCTTAAGCTGCCATTTTAGCTGTTATCCCTTCAGCTGAGGTAGAGTTGCCTTCCTGTCTGTCCAGTTTTCAGAAATACTTTACTTTTCCTGTAAAGGTAAGGTAATACAGACGGAGGAGCTGTTACTCAAATGTAGTAACTCCCCTTTTCCACTGGATGGTGTTTGAGTCAGTCTGCAGTTCTGGGTTAAGTCTCTCTGTGCCAAGACAATGAATAGCTTGTTGTGCAACTGAACACAAGAATCCCAAGGCCATTTTAGCGATCTGAGAGGAAACTTTGTTCTTCGTGTTTGTCAAAGGCTGTCAGAATTTAGAAATCTTTAGAAATTATAAATGCAATGAACATGTTAAAATGTGATCACTGTAGGATGATAAATGGAGGGTTTCCCATATCTATGTTAATTCAACTTCATCATTATTGCCTAAAGCAACCTTTAATTCCATTCTTGTATTTTAATTAAAATGGGCGGATTACTCTGGACTGGATTTGTCTTATTTTCTCCCACTGAGCAATACTTCACACTGTTGGTGGCCACTGAAACTTAAGTAGGGCCAGATTTACTGAGTTGTTGCACAGTAATAGTGCCAGATTTTGCTACTCTTTCCTGTGTACAATAGTGTTATATGCTTATTTTAAGATAACATTGTTCCTGAACTGCAATAGAAGATTCAAATGCTTTTTCTGAAGTTCAAAATAAATATTTCACATGCTTCCTTTAAACAAACAAACAAAGATACGTACAATTTACTACCGCCTAATTACTCCTTGAACACTTTTTTCACCTCATCTTCCTTTTCATTATACTTTTTTGGCATGCGTTGAGAAGTTACACCCACAACTGAGATACAACTTCTGCTATAGCCACAACAAAGAGGAATAACACAAGTAATTCATTTGATCTCCTGTTATGTGTTATCTTCTGTATTCCATCCAGGAGAGAACTGGAAAACACCTTGAAGTGCACTGGTATTGTTGATCATTAAATAAGCCATGTTTATTTTCTTTATGGCATTATACTAATTTGCATATAGTCTCAAACAATGTAGGGAATTTGCAGTGGCAGTAAGTATATATATATATATACAGCACAGCTTGTAGCCACAGGGACTTGAGCTTGATTTGATTTTGATATTGAAATATATATTATATATTGATATATATATTCAATATAAACAACCAAAAAGATTTTGGTATTGAAATATGTATAAATTATACACTGTTTGGTATAAAGCATTTTTTGTTTCTGTTTACTTATTTTTTCTTTACCAATCAAACTGGTTAGAGGACCATGCTCCGCAGTTGAGTTGACCAATGTCTTTGGGGCAATATGCAGCTATCAAAAGAAAGCTGCTAGAATAATAGCATAAGGTCAGTTGCTGCCAACCTGAATAACATCAAGAGCATACACTTGTTTTCTTCTTCACTACTGAACAAACCAAGGAAAAGAAGATTGGGAATTGCATTTGTCTAAACATGCTAGGAATTCTTTATGGCTGTACAAGACGAGGCTGGAGGTCCTGCCATGTCTTTTCCTCTCTAGCTCAAAGAAAAGTTCCTTCCTCTTTGAAAACAAAAAGGTGGAAATTTACTCTCAGTGACCAAAGCTGAAGGTGTGAAGTTTGAAAGACTAATTGTAAGATCTAATTTTGTACAAACTTTACTAAATATACTTTGAGTTGGAGCAGCAGTCTTACTAGGACTTGATAAAGAAAGACAGAGAAGACAAGGGAAATAGACCTGTTGACTCTCAAGGGCTTCATGTCTCACCCAGAAAATATATCATAAATAATTATAAAAGCAGTGAACTTCAGCACAAAGTCACCTTGAATCCTGAGCCATTCCAAAAGCTTTCAACCTGCATTATTTTCCAACTGTGTCACTCTCCCTAACTATCTGTGTCACAAAGCATTACACTAAAGATGTCAGCTGTAATTCGTTTTCTTAAATATCTGACTTAAAATATATGTCAGGCAACTTGTATCATCTGTCAAACAACTGTCAGAAAGGGCAAAGAGGGGAACACCTGAGAAAAGTGTGGTGCTCTGAAAGGTCTGTGCGTGGAAGCGCTGTGTCCAGGATGAGCAGCTACTTCAGGAGACCCTGGAAAATCCGTTAATGTAGCTTTTCCAGTTTGAACAGATACAGGAAGTTTTGACAATCTTGGATCAGATCCTCTGGCTGCTGGATGGTCTCTGATGGCCTTAGGTAGTTGGCTACTCCTTGCAATAGCCTTACAGCTGGCCTTAAAAGGGTTCACAACACTTCCCAACAGGAGCTGGAGTGTTACCCTGGCATCTTGGCCAGATTCTAATTATAGTTTATCTATTTGAAATTCTTCTAGGGTTTTGTTTAATTATTCTTTGTAGACCAGTGACTTTCTACATAGAAGCATTAAGCCAATATTTGTTTAGCTATGTGTTAGCTGTGTTTTATGCTTGTTTTATGCTGTGTCCTTATTATAGCATATAATAAGACACTACCTTTTCAAAGCAGATCACTTTTTTTTCTTCAATCTATAAGAGTTTTCTATAGGATGTGATTATATTTTTTTCTTTGCCTCCTGCCCTCTATTTTTATGTGACTTTTCTTGACTCCTGAACAGTAAACCGAACTTCATTCAAATACTGTATGTTTCATTGATGCTGGTGTTATGTCCCTAGATGTATGTCTGACTATAACAAGCTCAGCAGTGGCACAGAGGTGTGGAGCCTTTCTATGACTATCATTTCAGTTTACAAAGTATAGGAGATTAAATCTCATATTTAAATGAGTAAGGATCTGTTTACTTAAAGGATAGTATGTACTTTTACTATAATGGTTTTCTGGAATGTCTAATTGTGATTCATAATAAAGTCAGTCCTTATCTGTTCTGTAAGTAGTTAAAATTAATATGGCCATATGCAGTAGTGTAGAAAATCATCTTGCAAGTATTTGTTTTAAAAATGATGGGCTACTGTCATGGCATGAAAAGCTATGGAGGCATTAATTCTCTCTTCTGTTACTTTGCTAAGCCAATCCATATAAAAAGAGCAGATTGAATTGACTGACCCTCATATATTTAATGATTGCCGCTATTTGACTAAGAAACATTTCTCAGGAAGCAGCTTATCACAGGCTATCAATATTCTTTTAATTCCATGTTAGTTATTGGTGCACTTTGTTACTCTCCAAGATGCCCTGTCTCAAGTAGTTCTTTAGCTTGCACAGCAAGCAAATGAGATGCTAAATGATTGCAAAAACAATCTGATTATAGTGTTTAATTCCTGCCCTATGGATTTTCAAGATCAGTGATACATTCTCTTCTTTGTTGTTATTATCTTTCTCACTGAACTTTTTGCTGCCAGAATTATTTTTTCTTTTCATCAAACTGCATTTTGATCATTGCATTTTGATCTCAGCTTTCTTCAGTACGTGCTGGACTTCTATGTAGTTTTGCTTTAAGAATCATCCATGCCAGAATATTAATATTCACATTATTATTTGAACATTGACAGCAGATTTGCTGGACATCTAAAAATACACATAGAAGGATGAGTTTATATCAGCTAGAAAATTGTGTTTCCTATAAGACATGGACATTGAGAACAAGACAAACTTATTCCATGCTGATCACCTTCATAAATATGGTTAAGCTTGCAAAACATCAAATACTCTACACCAGATTCAGAAAACTGCTTTTAAATGAATGTGTAATCATTTCAAAATCAAAAGAGTATTCACTTGCTAAAACTTAAGCAGGTGTTTATCTGTTTTAGTGGAGCCTGAGACTGAGTTTGCCATGTTGTGCCAGTTATGCTACTGTAGTGGTTTCAGATGGAGTGATTTTAGGTCCTGCAGGTGTCATTTATTTCCACTTGCTCAAAGAAGAATTACGTTTGTTTTGTTGTTGTTTTGGGTTGGTTTGTTTTTTTTCATGTAATTTTACTCATATAGTTTCCTTTATTGCATGGGGTAATGTATTTCCTTGCATCAGAAATAAGGGAAAATATTTTATTATGTTTTTTTTTGGTGTGTTTTTAAGTACAGTTAGACTTCAAAGATAAGATTGAGAACGATAGTGAAGGGATGTGTTTCAAGGTGAAAAATTCTGCAATTCTGAGTTTTAAAGCATAATACAAAACCAGAGAAGTATTATGAAGAGCTCTAGTTCCAAGATGTACATATTTGAACCTTGGAAATGTACAAATGAGGGCAAAAAATAATTTCAAAATGCTAGATTGAAACTCTGATACCTAGGTAGAGTGTTATGTGTGTAAACCCCAAGTGAGAAAAGGAAATTTTACTCCTTCACCCTCCCCCCCCCCCCCCGTTTTTTACATTTTAAAATTTTACCAAGTTACTCCCAAGAAAAAGTTAAATGGGCAATATAAAGCAAATTTTATATATATATTTTTTTTTATTTATTTTTTTCAGTGTTAAATATTTAAGGACCCAGACATGATTTTAATTCAATCAGGTTGTAGTTTGTAAAAAACATAATTGGTGCTCATGTCTCTGATAGGATAAAATTTACATAGGTTTTCATTATTTTTAAAGCTTTTATTCCTCCTAGATTGCCATTCATAATTTCTTTGTTTCTCTCATATTCATTCTTGTGAACACTTGACTGTTCTTTCTGGAAGAAATCTATAGAAATACTAAAAGTTTCCTGAAAAGACTGTAGTTTTAGCTACTTATATAAAAGCATGTGATACACAGATGCCTTAAACCTACAATTAATTTCTTTTTTTTTTAAAAAAAAAAAAAAAAGAAAGAAAAAAAAAGAAAAGAGAGAGAGAAAAATGCCCAACAGCTCAGATTTGATTTAAGCTCTTGTGAGCATTGGGGTTCCCAGGCACAATCTTACCCCCGGTCAGCTAAGTATTGCTTGCAGTGTGCTGCTGGTGTCACTGCATTTGGCCTCCTGTCCACAGAGGCTTGTCATTTTAGAAGTATTTTTAAACTTTAGTCTAAAAATATTTTTTCAAAGACATAGAAGAGAGGGAGGCATTTGATGTAACAAGCAACAGTGCTGTGTAATTATGCTGGAGCAGAATGTAATAACGTAGTCAGTTTTGCAGAATGGCAGAGCAAGACTCATTAATAATAGCAAAGTGTCTATATAGTGCTTTGAAAACGAGAATTTTGCCCTCTTTTTCTGGGAGTAAATTGGGTCAGAGTGTTCCCAGAATTTACATTTCAATTAAATATCCCAATAATAAGACATTGTGCTTATAGTGAATGATTCCTAGTCAGGGAAAGACGATATCTCCTGTTACTTTGTTAAAGAAAAGACCCTTCATTGCAAAAGGCCACACATCAGCCGTAAGAACTCTTCTTCCTTGTTTGTCTTCTTCAGTTAACTTAAACCTGTGTGAGGGTAATGCACTGTAATCAGACCTCAGGCTTTCACTGTCTGGGTTAGATATGTTCAAGTTTATATATTTTGGTCTCTAGAGGTTATTGGAAATACAAAAGAAAACAAAACTTTTCTTTGTTTTCTTTTAAACTCACCCACACCTGATAAATTAGACAAACGATTCTCTTCCCTTAAAAGGAATTGGTCTTTCTGTATGGGGAGGAATTGCTCTACAATACACTATACAGAGCAGCTCATGCTTACAGTCTCCTTTTCTCACAAAGGTTTGCAAAATCTTGATTAAAAAGCTATTATCTCTGGACCTCCAAAGCCTATTTTTCCTGTCAACCACAGAAGAATAAGGTCAATCACAAATTTTATTAGTGTAAATTTCTCTTCCTGTGTACTTTGTTGTTTGTAGTATGGCTTTATTCACAATATGGGACTGTTTCTCTTAGTCGAAGTACAATAAATGCTCTTACCAAACTTTTCAAAGTAGTCACCAAGTACAGAGACTCAGACATTCACTATCTACATATGAAGGTTGAATCTGTGAGACTGAACAATGATTTATAGAAATCAGATTAGGTTAGGCTGCCTGTTGTCTACTAAAATTGTAGTGAAATACTTCCTTTGTTGAAATAACAATGATTTCAGCAAAAGTGAAGTCGGAGTTACTCTGTCTGAATAAAAGAGATCCCAATAGAATGGCATGTGTGTAAAAACTACCTTAGAGACTTTATATAAAAACCTAAGAACTAAAACAAAATTGTCTGTTAGCAAATAGTCATTTTTAAGGAATGCTGAGCAATTTTGTAGTCTTGTTTTGAGCAAACAAAATCTAATTAGTCATCTACCTGTTGCAAGCTATCCCAGCCTAAAGAGTCTCAAGTTGTGTATGTGAAATTGCTGGACATTCTATTTTTTTTTTCCTCTTGACAATAAATAAATGTTATGGAAAGTTTCTGAGTTGATCTGGAAATTCTTACCTCACTTGCTCCATAATGGGCAAGGATATCAACATTCCCCAGTTTGTTCTAGTAAACAGGCCTGAGATTCTAGAGGTATTCTGGTATTTTGAACTTTCCTAGGCAGCGCCATATTAGTGCGTGCAACTATTCCCTGCTGATCAACAAAGATAGAGCTCAAGCCATATTATTTCTTGTTAGTAGTTTTTGATTTGGTTGTGCAAGAAATGATGGCAAGAGCTAGAGAAGGAATGGATTTTAATAAGGTTTCAGAATTGTTTTACTTTGTAATACATGAAATGGTACCAGATAATACCCAAGTTAGACGCTTGACTTCAGTTTCCCCCTGTTTCCCTGCATCTGGAAAACAGAACGTTTTCCAACTTTCTGTGTCAGAACCCTGTGAAATCAAACACAACCATATTGTAAGGCACAGCAATTAACAACAAAAAAAAAGCATAGTAAGTGTGCATACAAAATGGTATGGAAGCAGGTCAAGTTCTGTGTGAATTATTCAAGTCTTGTATTATTTAACTAGCACTATTGAGAGGGAGACAGAATGGAAGCTGCGTGCAGACAGACTGTTGAAGGATGATCTAGATGCTGTCTGATGCAATTAAAGTAGGTTTTCTTACCCTCCAACTGTGCACTTAAGCAAGTGTTTGCAGATGCTGATAGTGGAACTTTCTGTGCATACCTGTGTGGCAACTCCAGACTGAACGATATTAAAGCAATCCCAAAGTCTGATGGATCCTATTGTCTAATCTTACCTACACATACGTGAGATATTAATGTACTTTTTGTATTGCATATACAAAAGGCTTTGATGGACCAATGTGTTTGATTTAGTAAGCTAGATTTGGGGGTCACACTTTTGCTTCTGGCTTACTAACATCCTCTGTGGTTTATTGGGCTAGAGCTTTAAGCTAGTGAGAATGGCTAGGCATGCAAAATATTGGAAATAAGGTGCATTTCTGCTAAGCAAAATTTTTAAATGTAGATATGATTATACTTTTGACAAGACATAACAAAATGTTTGGCTTTGTAAGCAAAGAATTGTAAATAAAATAAATGTTTGACATATATAGAATCACACAGGTAACACGCTTCATATTTCTTGCAGGTATCTCTATTATTAGTTATATTTATGATATATTCAGATTGATTTAAATAATTTGTTAACCATCTTGTACTACAGCTATTAATCCAAAAATAAAGCTTTTCGTAGGCAGTGGGATAACATCTTCCATGCAGACCACTCAGGTTGGCAGCTTGAGTCAGCTGTATATTTAATTTGTAATAGATGTGTACGTATGATTTATGATCAGATGCAGTAAAAGGGCCTACCAGCACCCATAAATCCTCCTCATGAGAAACAAAACATAACTGAGAAGTTTACGGAAACTGTGTGGATCACAGTGGGAACACATCTGTCTTCTTCATTTAAAAATGTAATAAATGCTTCTCTAAAATATTGCCCCCTTGTTGTTTGTGTAATTTAGTCTGACTCCAGGTTTCAGACTCTTACTTCTCTGATGGTCTGTATGATGGAAAAGTTGCAGTGCTTCATCAGAATGTAATGGCCATCATGAGTTGTTACATAACTTGGTCCTAAGGAAAAGATTATAAGATGGCTCTAGGGACAGTTGTGGGTGGGTTCGGGATGGAAGAGTTACTTCACTGAGTAAGTAGTAGGCCTAGAGACCCAATGGGCATAGGAGTGAGTCAAAGAAGGAGGGTCATCTAGGGGGTGGATTGTTTTTCTATTGGAGTTTGGAATTAATGGCACAGACTGCAAACTGTTGGGAGAATTCAGACTAATGTGTTCGCCTTATAGTTAAAATACATATCCAGAACATTGGTTTAGAAAATTCTGTTTTTTGAAAGCTTTCATGAAAGTTGCAGCTGGTTCATGCTTCAGATTAATGGTTAGCTCACATCCAGAAAAAGCAGGAAAAGCAGATATGGTTTTACAAGAAAAATGAAACATTGAAATTGTACATCTTAAGATAAGAATCTTAATGAACAATATACTCAATATTTCAACTGTTAAGAATATCCATTAATAGGATAAAATTTATTCTTTAAAATACATGTATTCCTCAGACTTAGTAAGATCCGTTCATTAGCCCATAAAAGAATTAATTGGAAGTCCATCCTGATTCCTTGAGTGGGAACTGAGATCTTTGTATCTCATGGTGTGTGCACACACACGAATTCTGATTGTTTCATTGAGCTATAGATTGCAGAATTTTACCATCAAATAGTTATTTTCATTGCAGCAGTAACTTCTTTTATGTCACACACATTTGGAAATGACATGCTTGCACACCTGAGGGAAGATCCAGGGTGGCAATTTCCATGGTAGGGGCTTCTGAGCTAGTGCTGCTGGGAGACCTGGGAATCCATGGCTGTACACTCAAGTGGAGAGATGTACATTACTGACTCAGACATCTGAATGACTTGGCTTTTGTAAAGAGAGGCAATTTGCTAAATATTCCCATGAAAATGTTATTTTCATATAAATAGAGGAGAAACAGAACTATAAATTAATAGAACGAAGTAAGTCAAGAGGAGAGTGACTATGACTTTGGGGAAACTATGCAGTATGCTACCCAAGATGGCACATTACAATGAGCCGTCTTATATGCAGGCAACCCACCAGAACTGCCACAAAGCTGCTCTCAGTTTTCTATAGGGTTCTAAGGCAGTATTCAGAAGATGACAAAAGCAAGTATTAGCAAATGTTTTTCTTCAGCGCATGCATCTGGCGGGGTCCCAAAACCCAAAGCAGTCATGACATTCTACTTATATGTACAAAATCTATTGGAATAGCAAGACAAACAGTGACCTGAATTGTAATTATGAAAACATTTTTGTTATTTTTGAGGTTTGTTGTCATTCAGTCAACGTGGATCCAGAAAATGGATGGTTCAAAGTATTAAGTTCTGGGTAGGTCTGCAGGTGTGGCTTAGTTAGGAACTTTTCATCGTGGGTTAATTTCTCAAGTTTTGAGATGAAAAGAATGCCTCTTGTGAGTCTTTTATCTGTGAAGGGACTCTTATGTAAATCTGAGATCCTGAAGAGTTCAGATGTTTCATGTTTAATTAACCAAGAGCTTGAGTTGCTAGACATGAAAAATTGTGATGTTTCTAGCCACGATCACGAGCAAAATCCTGACAAGCTCATACTTATATCACACTTTTTTATGTTTGAGCATGTGAGAAATTTGCATAAAAATATTGGGAAGTTTATCTTGACCTCTGGACTATCTGAAGATTTTCTGCTTTCTTGCAGTCATCTACATGAAAACATCAAATTAATTTTACCATATAGTTTATATGTAATTGTCTGGTTAAAAATAACCATGCTTTATCTGCTCAGACACATATATATATATATATAATATATATATTTACTATGAGACAATTCACAAATTCATCAAATCCCTCTAAACTACACAATATTTCCTAAAAGACATTTCTGTTGTCTTATGTGCAATAGAATTGTAATCACCTGTATTTAAAACTAATGGATTTGAAATAACCTACAGGCTTCCAGTTTAATGAGAGCTAGATTAATGAAAAAAGACCTTTTACCTCAGATTGCATGACAACATTTTCAAATTACATTCCTGAAACAGAGAATTCACTTATTCCGAGTAATTGGATGCTGACTAGGGTTAATATGTACAATGTCCTTAAATGAAAATGTTCTATTGTAAGTGGGACTGTATGATACCTGAGGCATTCTCAATAGATTTGGTTGGGCTCTGAGTTAATTATACTGCTTGCTATTTTTTGAATGAATTCAAGCATGAATTCTACACAGTAAAGATTGGGATAATTATATTCAATTCTGCTTGGTGCCCCGCTGAATGAATTGACCTTTTAGATAAAACTAGTCTCTTGAGCAGGAAACCTGAAGAAAGCCTGAACAAAGCAACCAGATGCAGCTGGGGGTTGGGGTGGGGGTGGGGAGAAGCTTTAAATAAATTAGGGAAAAAAAAAATGCTAAAGAACTAGAAGCATCAGAAAGATTGATTTTTTTAGTCATGGAAAAAGTATTCCTGCCTTGGCAGTACTTTTGTATATGCCGTACATAAAGTTATAATTTAAATCCATTGATTTTTCTAAGCTGTTTTCTCATCAGTAACATGACTAAAATGAAGCAGCAGTAGAGCATTAGAAAAGTTCAGCATACACAGGTGTCCCACACTTCAGCAAGGTACTGTCATCACAAGCTGTGACTGCAGACATGGTGCCAATAATGCTGACAGCACGACTGGCTGTCTATTGCACATGCAGTCTAAAAGAGGATGGTTAGGAAAGACAACATTTTCAAAGGAATTGCTTTAAAAGAAAACAAGAGGGGGAGGACTCCCAAGAACCAACAGAGCAATTGCTGTGAGTACACACCAGCAGAGTGCCCTTTGAGGGCAGAGCGCTGTGTTAACTTGTCACCTGTTGCATTCCCACGCATTATGGAAGCATCCAAAATTAACATGAAACATTTTCCTTCTCTCTCTCTCTCTCTCTCTCTTTATTTTTAAAATCTATTTTCCAAAACTTATCTTGCTTGTGACCATGGCATTAAGTTTGACTAAAGTTCCCTTAGCTTTTTTTCTGTTATGGTGATAAGTGCTAGAATGATGATGCTCTGTGTTGATGGCAAGTGATGTAAAAGACATTGTTTTTTGAATTATTTTTTTTTTCTTTGCAGTGTACACATTTCTCCTCTGAGAATATCTATAGCAAGCATAAAGTATTTCCATAGCTTCTCTGTACATTTTTGAAATAACTTTCGCTGTGGGGTTGAGGATGAAGATGATTTAAGTTTATAGAATGGCATCGTTTTTTATGTAACATCAGAATATTTGTATTATTTAAACAAAAGCAATCCAGAGGATTAGTCTCACAAAGCTTCACTGGTGTAAATAATTCTTTCTCTGGTACATAGTCCCCTGTTGGTGAGATATCAGTAACGCAGCAGAATTTAGCCCATAATGTTAGCTGGATTTATGATAAGGGCAGGCATTTGTAACACTTTTTTTGATGGAGTTCCAGTCTCTTAAGCGCGTACATTATCTGTTACTGATACATCATTTATGTAGAGAATACAGTTGTCACTCACTTAATTTAATTAGATTATGGATGCTAAATTATCTACTAACATAAAATGGGCTTTTATACTGCAGATTACTAAGGTCTTAAGAAGTTTAATATGCCACTTTTTAATTGGTGAGTAGTATCCTAAAGGATTCATGGGTTTTGTGTTTTTTGTTTGTTTGTTTGTTTTAAACTGCAATAGAATGCAGACATGCTATAATATTACTAAAGATGGTTAGCTGCAAATGAGATTTGGGTCAGTGAAGTTGGCTATGATTTATTTTGCATAAAGCAGATCTAGGAGGTATAAAATGGTAAATATAGTAATCAAAGGCTTGTATTTTGGCAATGAGATCGCTGAGTTGAAAACTGAATATCTGCTGGTCTTTACACTCCAGTTAGCTACAGTCATTTAGGTAGATGAACAATGTATTTATTGCATATGGTTCCAAGTTTGTAAAGACTATTAATGTAGAATAGCCTATTTTCTGCTCTGTTTTTCCAATCTATTAAATGTATAATCATCTATGCATAGGGTCTGCCTCACCTTAGTCCATAAATTCTTTGCCTTATTTATGTCTGCATTTACTTGTACAGCTGGTAAGTCATTTGTTCAAAAGAAGTAAATGGTTGGTTTTGATCCCTAGACTGTGAAACAGGGATTCACAAAATGGTTATGGGTCTAATAAATTGACTCTGAAATATTGGGAACAACTTCAAGGATCTGATTTGACCATCTAAATTAATGCTAAATACATTTTGTTCTGCACTCTGGATAGTATTTTATTGTTGAAAGCGTTAGAAAGGTCTAGTTATAAGAATGCCTAGGAGCACCTTTCCCCCCTACATTGGCCTCTCCTCTTGTTAAATGTGCAAGACTACAGAAGTAGATCCAGTACTTAACCATGACTCTTAAAAACCATCATCCAAATATCTTGTATTCTTGGTGGTATTCTCCAAGATTTACCAAGACTTCACCTTAAATGCTTTGGTTGTGGGATCGGCATATGCTGTTCTCAGGATTGCTTCAGTATAAATGAACTGTAAATCAGGCCTTCTGATGCTGTCATGCATAAAATACCTGGTAGATGATTCCTAACAGGTGTAAGGCCAGATCCTGAGACCTTGGTTCATACAACTCAGATCAACAACAGTAGTTAATTATTACCAATTGAAGCAAGAGCTACAGTTCAGTGTGCAGTTTGCATGTGGGCTTCAGACACTGCTAAATGCTTCATCTGTAATAATGATTCCCTCATCTCTCCTTGAATCAATGGGAGATGAGTGGTTTTCAGTCATTGAATTGGGCTCTTGTTTCTACAGAGCTGCTTAAACCAGACCCTTGTGAACAATATAGACTTACACTGATAGCTGGTAGGGTCGAACAGGATGGTTTTCAAATAGCAGTCAGAAACTTGCACAAGAAGGGGACTGGCACTAGAGAAAAGCAAAGCCACTTAACATCCTGCAAGGAGAAGTACTGGAGTTTCAGACTGATGAGAGCCCTTGTTCTTCTGTTCTTGTTTCCTTCCATCCTATGAAGCTTTTTTAATTATAATAATTTGCACGTCTGCCTGAGCCCATGCAATCTTCTTAAACTGCTTGGGGGATGGGGTGACCTAAGTAGAGCAGCTACCTGTATGTTCCTGAAAATTATGAAAATGATTCTTATTTTGATCTCTTTTATGTTGCCTGAAGGTAGATTTGGAGGGCAAACCCCTGGAGATATTGACAGTCTTACGTCTTCCTGCATGAAGAAAGTATGACTTTGTGTTTACATAAAAACATGGTTTGATGGAATAGGACGGGATAGGATTGAGAAGTTCATGGGGAAGGCTGCTAGATACATGGTGCTGTGGGAATGCTGACTTTGCCTCTCTCAGTCCACAATTAGTCAGCTGTCTGGCTTCCAGCACAAAAGATGAATTTGACCTCACACATGCTGGTCAGTACTGTTGCCATTGACAGTATTTTGTTTTAAACAGGATAAAAAGCTACAAAGAAACATCACTAATTTGAAAGTGGAAAAATTCAGAAGCATGTGCCACTCTGCTATTACTATTTTTCCAAACAGAATTCTAAGTAAATGCATAAAAGGTCCCTGGGGGAGGGGAAAAAAAAAAAAAAAAAAAAAAAAGGCAGGATATCTAACAGGTATGGTCAACATGCAGTTTCTTTCTCACTAACCAAACTCAAAGAAGCTGCTTAACTGATGTAGGGTAAGGTCTTTCAGGCTGTGTTACAATACAACTTCTCTCATCGCCAAATCTGTTCATTTGTTGTCTCCCAGTCATTGACTATTTAAATCCATGAGGAAAAAACTGTGTGTGTCACCGAGACAGTCACAGCGTTGTGCAAGTGTGAACAAATATGCATGGCATAATGTAGGAGCTCTTTGGAAAGAAGAAATTAAAATAAGACAAATTTGGGGGCAATATAACTGAAAACATTGGAAGAAAAAAATGTCATTATCTAAAAAAAAGCATCGATCCCCCTATTAAAATAGCAGTTTCATTAAAGGTCTTGTATTTTATGTGTATGTTAGTGGTGATACTTTGGTTTTAATTATGTAATGTATATAGTGCTAGTGTTATAACTTCCTTAGTCTAGAGAGAAAATGCAGAATCTTTACATCCTCTGTAGTTTTCAGGTTACTTGCCTAAGTCAGCGGTGGCTGATAGGCACAGTCAGCATTGTGAGTTGCTCTTCTGTTTCATAAAACACAAGTATGAATTCTTAGCGTGAACGTGTTATCTGGCACAGAACTGAACAAATATGACAGATTGATTAGATAGCAGCTTACAACCAGGCTACTGTGGGGAAACTTGTTCTGTTATCTGTAATAAAGTTTTAAACTTTTTTTTTTTAGATCCCTCTCTCTTTCTTTTTCTTCCTTTTTTTTTTCCTTTTTTTTAATTATTTTTTTAAACCATGAGCTGTAGGATTTGCACTGCTCTCGGGATGTTAGTCTAGTATCATTAATAACTGTTTAATTCTACTATTATATACAGAATTGCATATACAGTGCAATGAAATGCAACAACATAAGCTGACAGGATATTGGTATGGCAAACTAGGGGTGTCCAGGTAATATACAGTTGTACAGCAGCACAATTCTTCTCTTTTTTGATGTGACACTAAGGG
The DNA here is from genome assembly GCA_011076525.1 of Nettapus auritus. Taxonomy (NCBI): domain Eukaryota; kingdom Metazoa; phylum Chordata; class Aves; order Anseriformes; family Anatidae; genus Nettapus; species Nettapus auritus. The sequence goes on from CM021775.1 coordinate 16,792,548, forward strand.
AATCCAACCTTACAGAGATTGTGAGGATAAGAGATAAGGTGGATATTAACCCAGCATGACACAGGACACATTCTCATGTTACAGCAGAATGCTGCATGCTGGGACCCTTCAGGTTAGAGAAGACTGACTAGCTTGCTGGGGCTGAGAAGTCCAGCCCTCATGGATTTTCCTGAGAGGTGGAGTTGGCAAGCACCAACTACTTTTTGCCCCGTTATCCCTTGAGCATGAGGTTAGTAGAAAACCTTATGAGATCCACCTCGGAGAGTTTTTTATTCTACTAGTACCTTCTTGGAGGTTTTCTGTGAGAAGGCAGAGTGAGCCTCTCTCTGGGTACAGACCTTTAGTGCCAAAAGAACTTTAAATAAAAATTAAAATAGGAAGAGAAAGAGAAGAGAGATCTACTTACAAAAGACTCAGAGAAGCATTATGTTTCTACTGAGAAAAATTCATTCTATCCTTTTTATTATTTTAAAATGTAAAGAACACAAAAGCATTCATGCAGAAATAGAATAATTTTATATGGCTATTAAACATTCCGAAACAATGAAAAAGTTTAACTAAGCACTTGAGAGTACTGTGCAACTAGCGGGGAATCAGTTTCATTACCAAATAAAATACAGCCTGGAAATCGCACTTTATGCTGTGTGCGTATAAATACGTAAGTATGCATGTGTGTTGGTTTCACACTGATGGCTTGCTAAGCTCCACCGTGCTGCTTTCTCTCTCCCTCCTCAACAAAATGGGGAGAAATGCAATGAAAAAGGCTTATGGGTTGAGATAAGGACAGGAGATCACTCACCAATTACCATCATGGGCAAAACAGGCACAGCATGGGGAGATTAATGTAATTTATTGCCAACTACTAACAGTCTAGAGCAGTGAGAACTAAAAGCAACAACACCTTCCTCTCTCTCTCAACACCCAGCTATTCTACGTCCTTCCCCTGAACAGAGCAGGGGAATGGGGGCTGTGGTCAGTCCCTGGCGCTTCATCTCTGTTGCTCCTTCACGGCCGCTCTCTGCCGCTGCTCCATGTGGGGTCCCTCTCACCGGATGCCAGCCTTCCCGAAATGAGCCTGCAAGTGCTGCCCACAGGCAGCAGCTCTTCAAGAACTGCTCCCACATGGCTCCATACCACAGGCTCCATCCATCAGGAGCAAACTGCTCTAGCGCAGGTCGCTCATGGGCAGCAGGTGTCCCCAGACCTCCTGCTCCTGCGTGGGCACCTCTCCACGGGCTGCAGCCTTCTCCAGGCCACATCCACCTGCTCCACTGGCTGCTCCTCCATGGGCTGCAGCATGGAGATCTGCTCCATGTGGGACCCATGGGCTGCAGGGGGACAGCCTGCTCCACCAGGGGTCTCAGCACAGGCTGCAGGGGAGCTGTGTGCCTGGAGCACCTCCTGCCCTCCTGCTGCACTGACCTGGGGGTCCACAGGGCTGCTTCTCTCACGTTTTCTCTCTCTTCTCCCCAGCTGCTGTTGCACAGCAGTTTTCCCTTCCTTAATTTTTCTCTCCCAGAGGCACAACCAGTGTCACTCGCTGGCTGAGCTCTGGTCAAAGGTGGGTCACTGTTGGAGCAGATGGAGCTGGCTCCTACTAATATGGGGCAGCTGCTGGGCTCTGCTCACAGAGGCCACCTTGTCCCTCCCTTGCTGCCAAAACCTTGCCATGTGAACCTAGTACAGCCTGGATAATACATTTGTATGAAACCTTTATGCACTTTGCGTTGTTACTTTGTGTGGAAAGATACTTTTGCATTTGAGCTAATTGTCACCCACTTCATTTGCACTGAATCCATAAAGAGTTTCCTGAACCAAAATCAGATGAAATCTGCACATTAAAAAAAGTGTTCTTTGGACTTTAAAAGGTTATAGACTGCTGACTGCAGGGATTGAAACCGACGTTCAATAACAATTGAAGCTTGGAAGCTAGGTTTTTAATTTATTCTTTCTATATATCCCTTAGAAGCTGCTTGCTGTTCAGCTGCTAATGCATTTCCAACAGAAATTTTGTAAATTATATTGGGCAACATTCTCAGTGAGAATAGATTGTGTAAGTAACGGTAATGGCTTCCTCCTGCTGCTTCTGGCAATATGGATATTCTTCCTCCTTCCCCTCCCTCCTCCCCTCAACTTATTTAAATTTCTTGGGCCAAAAAAGTCTTCAAGGTTCAAAATATCAGTTCCTCAGCCACTATATTTCATGGATAATAATCTGGGAAACAGAACTGATGAGAGGTTTTTTTAAAGCAAAAAGCTGTTGCATCTCACAGATTTTCATTTCTAACAAGAAAGGTCTTGTGTAAACCAATTTTTTTCATATAGGGCTTTTTGGCACTATGTTCTTTATCCTGAATATTTATTGGAATTCCTTTTTTCCTCCACTAAAATCTGGAAAGCATAAGTTTCTTTACTTCTTTGGGTTAAGAAAAGACCTGCTGTGGCCAACATTACCATTCCTGATTTTAAGGTTTCAGTGAGTGCTCTTTTCTTCTTACCTTTTGAGCGTACCTCGTGCCAGTCCTGAGCTGAGGGCAGGATCCCATATGTAGAGAGAAGTGCATTCCCCCCGGTTTTACCAAGAGCAGGTTGGTACAACCATGGTGTGGGCATGGCCACAAAAGCAAGATTTTACAGGATGCAACAGGGCCTGAACTTACCTAGGTAAAAGGCTTGAGACTTAAGCCGAGAGGAAAAAAAATTAATCACAAATAAAAAGAGAAAATTTAAGTTTTACTTCAGTGGGAATAACAGAGAGTTTGGAATTGACTCTGCTTTGTATAAATGCTAACTCTTACTGAGGCATGAAAATGAGTTTTCACCTCTTGATTCAATGCAGAGTTCGGATATTTGCTACCATTTCCCTGTTTCCCATTTGTAGGCTTTGCTTAAGTGTGGCTCTGTAAACATAAGCATTTAGAAAGCTTTGTCTTCAATTTGGTTCACATTTAATCTCTGAAGACACAGAATTTAGAAACTGATAAAAAATGTATCTTCAGGTACTGTGGTAGAAGTTTTCTTTGTTTTTTGTTTTGTTGTTTGGCTTTGCTTTTTACAAATTTCAAGGTGATCTCAAGTACCTTTTAAGTACTACTGATTAGTGCTCTGGGTTTCACTGAGGTTAAAATAAATGAGGAGAGATGCTAGATTTGCTATCACTATGTTCTCTGGATTTTTCAGCAAGAACAGCAGAAATCCTTACACTTGTTTTGTGTTATAGTTCATTTCTTTAATAGATGACTGAAGTGATACTCCATACAAGTCTGTGAGTCCCAAATCTGGAGTTTGACCAGGGAATCCCTGTGCTAGAAGACAGAGGCGTTGATTTAGGCACAGAGAACAGCTTTCCCTGGGTTCTGTAGCAAGCACTCTGCTGGGACATGTGGGAACAGGGCTAAGAACTGGAACAAAAGCAGTTCTTTGCCAAGTATTTAGTTTTTATAACTTCCCTTCACAAAACAGAGCCAGAATATTTTTTATTTATTTCTGTACACCACCCCACCGGTGTACGTAGCACGCTGGTTATCTGTGCCTGCTTCTTTATATGATTTGGTTTGTATTTCTGTATGTATTTAATTTCAGTGAATATTAAAGGGATTTACACAGAATCATCAAGAGAAATGCAGCTCATCTAAGCTTTGACTGATTCAACAGGGAATCATATCATATAACTAGACAGGCTAAAGCTTTAGTACCAGCATAGTTTGTATACGTAAACAAATTCTCTGCTCTGCTTTTATGCTTCTTCACCTGTGCTAGGCTGACTGCCGTCTGTGTGCATTTGTAAAGTGAAACTGAGGTATTTCAAAATAAGGCTGCAATACGTTTGCAAAAATAGAGCAGCGAGTGTAAAACATTTTTAAGCAAATGTCATGTGAAAGCCATAAAAAGGTGTGGATATATTGTTAATTTAAGAAAGAAACTTTTTCACAGTTTCTTTGAGAAAATGATGCATGAATTATTAATGTATGTAAATTAAAAATTCAAATTTTAGTGTATTTAAATCGATGCTTCTGTAATGCTGTATGAACTGATATTTTACTGAAGCTATTTCTTGAAGAAAACATCTCATGTCCTGAAGTAGAGTCTGTTGTAACTCATTGTAACAGTATCAATGTATGAAATTTCTTAAGGATAAGGACAAAGGACAGCCAAATTTTAAAATGTCTTTGTTATTCCTTAGTTAAGGTAGTTTGAAGTGCCAGATGTTTGCTTAGCACGAAGGAACAAACAGCCCCTGCTCTGTATGGATTGGGTCTTACATCTCTATCAGGAGATACTTGTTTGAAAAAAATCTGTAATTTTCAAGAAAGAGCCGTAGTCATTTCCAAAAACACTTTGATGTTGAAATTAAAATTGTAACCCTGCAAAATGAATCCTGTCAGGTGCTTACCGGCCTGTCTCTCAGTCATCAGCACAGTATTTCTGGCATGGGCTTGATTCAGTATTTGAGCATTCCCTGTGATCGAGGGGTTGGCTTCCTTATGCCAGGAGTTCTTCTTACAGCCCGGATGGCTCACATGAGGCACGTGGTGCTTCCACGTGGTTAGCAAGTTGAAAGGCCTTGCCTGGTACACAAGTTGTCTTTCTGCCAACATATGGCAAGAGTAGCACAGCATCCGTGTTGATGCCATTTTCACTGACAGTGCGGGCCTATAAGAGTATCTTCAGATTTATGCAGAATATGCCGCTTATCTAAGTCACTGAATGTTGTTGTGGACTTCAGGGAAAGGCCATGGGCTATGACCCAGTCTGGGCAGTGTTCAGTCCAGAAAGCTGTTCGGGATGCTGTGCATTTGGCATGAGCAGCTGGAAGGCAGAGGGCTGCTGCATCCAGTCGGAAGGTGGAGAGAGGTAGTTATACATGCTAATACATTGCTTATTTAATCTTAGTTAAAACTGATGAGTGCTGGCACTCACTTGAATTAAAACCATTCTGTATGTTCCAAAGACTGGTTTTGATGCAGTCTTGAGATTCCAGTCCTCGGAAGAAAATAAGAAAACAATGTGCGTGTTTTATCTGTGCATGAGCATTCGAGTGTAGTTTCTTTTAAATGGAAATATAAAAATCCGTGTTTCTGGCTGTCAATAACTTAGATGTATGTCATATTATTTGATTAGCAGTTTATGTGAGAGAATAACACTTAACTGCAGTTTTTTTGGAAGTTGTCTGCTAATGCTCTTTGTTTCTCATGCTCAAATCTTAAGATCTCATAGGCTTTGATGGTTATGGGAATTAACAGGTTCTGTTTAAAGGTATGAAATCAAAATCATTAAGCAATGTAAGCAATAGAGCAGAAGTAAATATCTTTAAAAAGATAAGGAGTGAGAGGATGTTTGGTGGAGGTCATGTAACTGAAGAAATGGATATGGTGAAGATGCAGACGTGAATGAAAAATATTAGAAAGAGGAGAACTGATCTGCATTCTGTATGAAGAGGTTTCGTTGGGAAAGGTGACTCAAAATAGTTTAAACTTCTAGTTTTGGTAAAAGATCATTTGCCTTATATTTAAAAGGAAAAAAAAAGTCAGTTCTGAGGTTGATCTCAACTAGCTACATTTAAACAGTTCTGCAGCTCACACTAGCGGGATTATTTTTCAAAAGTGTCTATTTTTATGTCAAAAACAAACAAAAACCAAACATAAACGCGGTTTAAGTTAACACTAAATGAATAGGGAGGTTTTATTTCTTTAGATTTCAGTATAGATTCTTTTTAAACTTCTGTGATTCTGTTTCAGGATTAGTACTAAATTATGACTAGCAAGAAATAGACTTGTTTTTTAGACGAATGTGTATAGCATGATATCACAGCGTACGATGCATCTTCTCTTTCCGCCATTCCAAATGTTTGTATTTTCATCTCTAAAGCAGTTACACATCCCAAAGCTATTTTCTTTACTGACTGTGTTATTCAATTTTGAGGCTATCCTGCTGGGAGATGCTACTTTTAGATAATCGTGTGATGTAACGATGTTACTATGTCCCGAGTATTCCATGCATTATTGCTGAGATGTTCTTTTAGACCTAGCTGTTACTTGTGTTTTTAACCTTTGTGGACTTTGAAGAGCTTTTTTTCCACTCCATTAAGCAATTATGGAAAAGGAGTAATTTTTTCCTTGAAGCAATGCATTTGGTTTTGGTCTTATGGCCACTTGAAGCTCAAGGAAGTAGGCTATTGTTTATGTTTATAAGGAAGGGAGGATTAAGTAATGACATTCTTATTAAATGTTTGATAAATTAAACGCAATAATGAATTTTCTTTTGTTCTTACCTATGGGACACAATTGTTAATGTATAACTTGCCATATAAATTTATACACATTAATCATTTTAAACAAAACTTTTCAACAATTAAAATAATACCTTGAAGAAATTAAATGTCGGTTCTTTACATCTTTCTTTGGCTGCATATAGAACAACTTTAAAAAGAAAAAATATTTCTGGCAGTAGCTATCCTGACAGAGGTACTTGCAGAAGAGAATCAGCGTGTGCAGTTCCTAGGCTTTGTCCACGTGAATAAGTGGAGTGACCCAAAATGAATGGATCCGTGGAACAGAACAGGACGGCTGGCACTAAGGACACTGTACTTGAAAGAGGGGGATTATTGCAGCCTTACCTCTGTGTGGTTCCTGGGGCTGAGTGCTCATTAGTGGTTGGAGCCCATTGGGTGCATTCCTGGAGCATGTCTTTATTTGGTTTTATCCCTTTTTTGATCTCTGAGCCTGTTCTGCAATTGCTCCAACAGTGGTGAATGACAATAATTCATCTCAGAAATATACTCTTGATCCAAGCTGCAGGGTCTTATGTAGGAGGTTATTATACAAGATGATTAATGTGATCCACTTGATTTTTAGTTGGAGCTTGACTGTAATGTAGGGAGCTTCATCAGTTTTTGGAAAGAAGCAATGTAAGGTGAAGGTTGGTTACATGGTGTGTTTGGGTGTGAAAGAGGAAAGTGAAGGTACTGGGTGGAGGGGAGGAGATGTTCCCTCACCCCGTCCTTCTGCTCGTACCTCTGTAATCATGCCGATGTGCAGGCAGAGAGGTGATCTCAGATTCTTGCCACCTCCCTGTCCTTTGTTTTCTCTTTTTTTTTTTTTCCTTGATTTTGATATATGAAAGTCATTTGTACCAAACCCCTGTATTTTATTTTTTTTCTCCGATCTTGATAGAAAACATCCTGCACAGAACTGCCCTAGAATGTATATTGGGGAAGGGAGGGGGGAGTGAAGTACAGGTTGAAGCATTCATCTCTGATCACGTACTCATGTTCTAGGCTGCTATTTAGCTAGAATGAAGCTTACCCTTAGGAAATTTGTACTAATTACCTTTATTCTTTTAATAGGTGTATGTACAGTTAGAACAACATGGAAGTGCTGTAAAGAAACAGATTAAGGGTTATATAATACAGATGCAAAAATATTTTCATGTGCAGCTTAGGCTAAATAGCCCCTATGTTTCAGTGCTCAAAGCCCTTTTAACACTGTTCAGAGAGTGCATGATTTACTTGTTCTTTTTACCTTCAAAGATTACTGAGGGAGATACCAATGGTATGTCATCTACTGGGCCGTTCTTTTCGATGCATTTGGACATCTTCCTGGTATCAGCAAAAAGATGTTTGTTATTGAATGTTCATTCATTGGAACTTGTGCCTGTTATGAATTCTGTCACAAAGGAAGTATCAAAATGCAGAACAACTTTTCTGTTTGCTGCACTTTTTTTTCAAACATTTCAAAACTTTTTGCAACTTTACAGCTTCCAGTGACAAAAGAAACTCTTTAGTATGAACTCTTCCATCAGCTCAGCAGTTGACCTGCACTGGTTGTGTGCTGCCTCTGTATAAATTTCCCTTACGATGTGAATGCTGATCTCCTTTCCTAAATGTTGTCAGTTGAAAAAAAGAACAGGTGGAAAAGGACTTTTCTTATAGCGACAGTCAGGGGAAGACCCATCTGGAATAATCAAAGTATAGTTGTAGTTATCGTTTTTAAAACAATGCTAATTTTGCATATTTTTTTTTTTTTTTTTTTTTTTTTTTTTTTTTTTTTTTAACTTGCAACCTTCATAATTTTTTGTTGCTTGTTTATCAGTGTAATCGGTTATTCTTTAAGATTGCAGAGCATGAAGCTGTTAATTGCTGAGATCTTTGGTAGTGAAGTTTGCAAATTTACAAACAATGGCAGCTTCAATTTCTTACAGAGCCTTTCTAATAGTCAGACATCTTGAAGTGCTTTACGGAGCATATAATTATGTGCTAGCACCAAAGTGAGTTTATACAGGCTAACTGGCAGCCCCTCTGCTTTCAGCCGTATCCCACACACTGCAAGGAATGCTAGTTAGAGATCTGAAAGTGAAAAGAGAGACAAATGCTGAAGGGTGTTTCTGGGGCAAAAGAGGTACGCGGTAACTTGTATTTCAGTGTAGAGCAAAGCTTTTGATTCCTGAATTGAAAACCAAATGATACACTTATCTGAAGTCGCACAACATGGTGGCAGCCAGGTGTCTCAACCATCTAAGACAGTTTCTTCCAGGTTGCTGTGTATAAATGGTGAGAGGTGCATTTACTGCAAGATGCATATTTATTTGACTGTCTTCATAACAGAAGTAAACAACTTGATGTGCTTAAAGATGGCCACGACTACCAAAAGGACTCTCGTGTGAAAACGTAAGGTCTTACAAAGAAAGTACGGTATTCATCCTTATTCTGACTCCAGCTATACCACAGCTCCATGCTATGTTGGAAGAGCACCCTATAATAAGGGGTCAACTTCTGCTCTTGGAAGGAATTTTCCAGCTGTTATCATCATACTGCACCAATGGACAGTGGAAGAAAAGCCAGCAAAAGCTGTCTTCTGTCAGAACAGCTTCATCCATAAAAGGGATTCATGGGTGTAGAGGCATCACCACGGGGATGTAGGCTTACACTGAGGCAATGTTCTCAGTGTGCATTAGAGACTGAGAGATTATTTTTAACAATTTCTAAATATCTGACTTATCATTGAAAGAACCCATGTAAATTTAGACTATGATTTCATTTCTTTTTATGAGGAAAAAAAAAAAAAAAAAGTTAAGCAGCCTAAAGAATGCCTGAATTAAGACCACAAACAGCGTGGACGTTCTCAAGATCTTGCGATACAAGGGCTAGAGTACCTCTTTTTCTGAAGATACTACATTCCTCTATCTCTAGTCTAACCCTGGCAGCACACTTTTCTATCCAAGGATGTTTATGAGCCAGTATTACATGTATATAATATTTGATGCTGCTGTAATTTTGTTAAAACAATAATTGGTGGTGTTCTTGTTGTTGTTGTTTTAATGATGACAGCTTTCCTAAGTTATTTGAGCTGTATGGAGTCATCGTTTTTTTGTTTTGTTTTGTTTTGGTTTTTTTGTTTTTGTTTTTTGTGGAAAGGGTTGAGGAAAATAGTCTCTGAATGAACCTCGATGCTGCCTAGGTGTGCAGAAGCATTTTCAAAAGCCAGGGTAGCAGTACAGTTGTTATTCCATAAAGTAATCTCTACTTTAGCCATCCTACTATTCTTTTGGTGAAGAAAACATCTTGCATAATTTGGGCGTTGTTTATGCTATGTATGTATGTGAAATAGATGCTGAGATGTATTCCAGGCAGCATGTCCCTGCCTTTATTACTTAGAGCCGTAGCAGGTGAATGTCCAGTAAGATTGTTCACCAAGTGATGAAGAAGAATGTTGTGAATTTCACAAAACAGGTATTGGTTATTATCACAGATGCATAAGTGTGCTGCATGGGAACACATTTTCAAACTGCTCCTTTAGTAGAACGGGCTGATGTCATAAGAGGAGGGTTTTGATTGTGGGAGGATTGTTTTATAATTACATTTACTCTTTCAATTACCATATTCATTTCTCATTAATATAGGATTTCAAGGCCTTATATTTTTGAAAGGGAAAAGGTTAGAATTATGGGCTAGCAGCTGGTTTTGATAGGACGCAGTGAGCAAGTTAATGCTTACCAAACATTTGAAACTGCTTTTCAATTTCTGAAATCACTTTGCAGCTCTTCAGCTATTTTTTGGCTGGCTGCTCTTTATCATATTAATATAATACTATGCAGGAAAATATTGCGTTTAAGTGTTATGATGAAATCAAGCTGTTATGCTGCATGTGTGTGGTACGGAGTGTATTTTTAGTGTTTTTTAGCCTATAATTATGTATGTTTCGGTGCCTTTCAGAAGCGTATTTGTCAAGGGAAGAGGTTACGGTTATATAATGTCAGTTATTTTTGATAGGGTGAAATGCATTTTACAGCTTTTTTAAGCCTCATTTGACTAAAGTAAACTTAATTCTAGCTTTGGTTGAAGGTAATATTTAGTTAGAACAAGGTGTGATATTTTTTCTACACATTGTTTTGGGCAATCCTCTTTCTGTCTACCTGCCTGCTGAACTGAGGATCCACAAGTCCTTAAGCTTCCAACTCCCCACACCATATGTGCAGTCTCCTGCCAGGACCACAGAGATAATTCCAGATGTTTTAGCATCAGGAAAAACCAATCAGATACAGGATTATTTGTAGCTGGTATGCCTGAGAGCACCAGCAATAGCGTGCTGCAAAGAGTTCTCTAAGTTTTTGACTGTTCATATAACTCAAAGAAACAGAAAGAAATTATTTTCTGTGTAATCCAAACCAAACCTTAAGAGAAAGGACTTGATTTTTTTAGTTTTTCTAGATTGAATTTCTATAACTAATTACTGATGATGGAAAGGAAGGGAAGGAAGTGTGTGATTCTGTGTAAAAAGATTGAACTCTATTTACTCATACCTATCAAATAACATAAATCAGGTAAAAATGTGTGTATTTATCATGTGGCTGGAATCATTATCTGTTCCCTCCTGGTGTATCTACTGGTACTTATTTTTTTTTCATTTTATTTTTACTTTTTATAAACAGCAGAGTTTAAAACAAACAAACAAACAAAAAAACAGCCACAAATGATCAAAACTAATATATATAATTTCAACCATTTATTTATGAAGACACTCCTGGGCTCTTCACGTGGTGATTTTCTTTTGAAATTTCCTTCCAGAATAACCTTGTCTTGCAGAGCTGAGCTAGACCACTTGTCAGGCCCTTGCACTTGTTATATCTCATCTGTATTTGTATCTTCAAAAACTAAATATTTCAGGTCAAATAATAAAACCTGGCTCTTTTTCAGTACTTTTAAATTATTGTTATTGTGGATTGCTCTGGAATTGTTCCTTGTAATCTTCAACATGTTCAGTGTAACACAATTGATTATTTTACTTTTTAATCCAGCAGGTCTTTTATTTTGTGAAAGCCTAGCAGAAGCTCATTGATTTACACTGGAGTTGGTTTGCTGTTTTCTTCAGTCAATACTGTCACATAATGAAAATCTTGACTTAGCCAGGCAGTCTCAGCAATGCCTTGGTTAGTGTCTGCTACTACTGTCTGCTTCAACTTAAATGAGAATATCTTTTTCAGAGTTTAGATTTTGGTCTCTATTGTGTCATCTTGGATGCATCAGAGAACCAACAGGAGTATTAATAAACTGTTTCAGTCCTGGGTATTTTGGCCTTTGCATTTCTTTAACAGACAGAAGTGATGACAATTGACTTCATATTTTTGGATACTTTTAAATACCTGTTCAAGGGACAGAAATTAACCAATAAAATATTAAAAAGGATACTTAATTTTTTCTTAGCTGATTTTTTATTTTTTATTTTCTCAGGATACCTCAATTGAAATAGCTGATTCTAGTCCTACAGTTATATTTCTGTATAATCAGCAGCTTTCCATTTTTAATAGATTGTGCTCGTATCCAAATTAAGGAATTATGTGCCATGAGCCCTACTCAGTTCTGTCAGCCATATTCCTGTCAAATGCAATCTTGCATTCCAGAGTATTTTTTACATAAAATGGTACCAGGGACTGAAACCAGCTTTTCTCATGTGATTCAGCGATAAATATTAGCACGTTTAAAGCATGTTGAAACCTGCCTTTTTTAAGAGGTGGAGAGATTCACCCACTTTGTTTGAAGTCTGACTATTCTGATAATATGGACAAAGGAGTGGAGTTTGATGTTCAAAGTACTTCACACACTGATTTAAGAGCAACACACAAAAAAAATTTAGAAATGTGTAGCAATGACAAATCTACCACCCATGTAACATCATTCCTGCAAACATTATTCCAAGTTGCAGCAATTTCAAAGGGTCTGTTATCAGAACAGCTGTGGCTCAGGTTCAGCAAGCCAAAAAGTAGGATTTTGTAACATTCAGGGTCCTAAAGTCTGCAGAGTTTTATATTCATTTTACTTGTAGTAGTAGAAAAACAGCTTAAGAAATGTCTATTCCAATTTTCTCCATTTTATGTTTGTTTCCCATGTGGAATGATTACTGATTTCTGGTCCAAATTTCTGTGTTTTAGTAGATGTGTAAAGAGATTTGACCCCATTTCATTTCTTTCCTATAATTTTATGATTTTGCATGTTTTATGCATTCTTTGTGTGTGCGTGTGTGTGTATGTAGTGTAGAGATGTACTTGTGTAAATATGCACAGGTATCAGTGGCTTAAAGATGCAAAAGTATAGATTGAAAGTTTGGAAAGCTAGAAGTTACCAAAGATCTGATGAAATAGTTCTCGCACAGGAGCAACAAAAAGATCAGAAATTAAGTACGGACACTAGGACACTGATTATTAGAACAAATAATGGCTAGAACAAATAATCAGTATCTGAAACAGTGAAAACTATGAGCAAGTTTGAGGCTTCAAAGATATAGTATTGTTTTCTTTAGTTTTTGTCTGTGGAGAACCTACTGCAGATGCATGTATCTCGATATGACATGTTATTACTAGAATCTTAGATGCTGATTTTATTCTCATGTTAATTTTATTTCCATCACAGGTGTAATACATAAAGAACAGAGTAACTAATGTTAGCTTAGTGCATGGAAGGTGAGAAGATTGTTTGCATGAGGTATATGAAAACTGAATGTGGGTTAGAGTATTTAGGGCATCATTTGCCCCCCTCCCCAACAATAAATAGATAAAATATCATGCACGATGAGCTTTTTCTCTTACTAACTTTTAGCTTTTTCAAGTTCATGTGTTTCCTGTGAATTTCTAAGTGCACCTTTATTCCAATTTCTATTTTGTCCTGACAGTGTGGATATTAAATCTGGAAAAAAAAAATAAAAATAAAAAAATAATCCAAGTTAGAATTTCTATCGATAGAGAATGAACAAGAAAATGAACATAAACTGATCATGATCCTTAGTGCCCTTGCCCATGTGGTGACAATGCTTAGATAAAGACAATTCATAAAAGATTAAAGAACTGACTTCTCAAGGACTTTTAACATTTTTGGCTAGATGAATGAGTAATTGAGTGTCATCATATGGTTAAGCCTTTCAAACCATACAGTAATTGAGATATTATAATGTTGACTGAATCCTCAAAAATATGGAAACCAAATGTGAACCTCACTGCTATGATCTAATTACATCCTCTTTCTCAAATGGTTTCCTTAATAACTTAAAGGTTATTGCTGCATTCCTCATGTGCTGCAATACTTATATGTGTAGGTCAAGTGTCTCAGCACATTATTTTGGTGATGGCATCATTTTTTATTGTTCTTTTCAGTGTTCTCTCCCATTGGAAAACTTGTTAAAGGAGGAAAGGAGAGAAATGCAGTGGGTTTACAGTATTCATGTACCACAAGCAAAATTACACAGGTTGCAAAGGTTTTGAATGTCCTGCCCAACAGAGCAGGCACCTCCTCTCAGACATGATAGAAAAGGCAATGTACATTAGTAGCCTTTAAAATCTGTAAACAAATTGCATATTTGCTTCAAAAATGTGAAAGCGTTTATTGATTAGATGGCATTAGAGTGCCCTTCGCTTTAAAAGACATTCAAAATAGGAGGTAGTGCTCAAGATCAATAATGGATTTTATATTTCTGACCTAAAAAAGTAGCAGCACTGAGTAATTTAACAGCAAATGCTTCCTTGTGACTCCTGCTCACATGTTTAGCTTTCCTTTTATATGCTTTACGTGTTTGTTAAATCATCTGTGACCAGCTTCCTTTCTGCCAAAAGATGACAGAAATCTAAGGATTATTTTAGGTAATATCATCATTTGTACTGTCATGCACAGCTTTGGTTGGGTCAAATTGTTCCTTCTATTCTACAAGTAGAGAGATTAAATGAAACAATAAATATTTTGACACAAATCAGTACAGAATGTTACATCTTGCTACAGTGCTGATGTAGTTACCTAAATTTTGTTTTGAGTAAAGTAAGGTCGTTACATTTCTCTTTTTCTAAAAATTATCTGCATGCAAAGGATGCCCATAATTCATTTCTTTGGGTGGCCAATAGCAGAGGAATACCTGGTAGTTGTAACTACAGTGGCCGATGGCTATGCTTTATTTTATGTAGTCCAGAGCAAAGTTTTGTGTTTTTTGTTTTTTCATATATGAAGGTTTTTGTATTTGCTGGATTTCTGATGGTCCAGTGAAACTTTATTTTTATGATTACTTTTTTTTACAAGTGTGCAAATACAAAGGTTTTTCCTTTAATTTTATCTCAGGGTAAAATAGCTAATCTGTTTTGACATGCTATCTAAATGGCACTCAAACCAGTATACAGACTAACTCATCCATAAGTCATTTCTTTTATACACATATACTGGTGTGTCCAAGAAAGAGTTATATTGGCTGCAAGAGTTTGAATAATAATGGTCATTAATATGGCGAATTGAGGGGTCACCACATTCATCCCACATATCAAATCCCCTTTCAATGAGATCAGTTCCATCAGCTGTCAGATTCCATTAAATATATCCCCCAGACCTACTGACCAGCTGACAGTAGAGAAACTCAAAACCATACACCCACTATTAGCATTATAAAATGTGAAATCAGCTGGAAGGAATGATAGCAGAACTGAAAACAAAATAGATGAAAATCTGTAATGCCCCTGTGTCTTCCTAAACAGAAACCCCAAAGAGTTAAGATGCCCCCATAAAACACGGAGGTAAAAAAGGTTGTCACATTGTTTTCTTCATAACCTATAATGATTCTTTTACCTTTTGTTAATGCAAGATTTGCATAAATGTTTCATGAGGTTAATACAATGCATAAACTGAACAGTTTATTAAGCAACATCTGTGCTGTTTTCTCAGATAATGCAGTGTTGTTTCCAAGTCACTGAAATATAACCTATCATAAGGTTTTGGTTGTTAAAATACTTGTTTTGCGAGGGCTGTGATCACATCTGACGTTTTTAGCAGATGCCACAGTAATACAAAAGAATTCCTTAATACCACAATAAGTGTTACCAAAGCACCCTGCAAGAAGTGGATAGTATTCCACTGAACTGGCATAGTTCAGGACAATGTATAAGACATGAGAACATCTTGTAATGTGTCATCTTTCAGATAAATACCCTATTTCAAATCTTCCACAGCTGCCCATAATTCTTTTTTTTTTTTTTTTTCAAAAGAGATGATGCCATCGTTCACTGTTTTTGACCTTGTTGTAGAGTCAATTAATAATATTTTTAAAAAATAAGAAAGGGAAAAAAAAAATACTTTGCTTTGCCACAATTTTGTCTTGATATTGGGGCCATATGGGACTCTTTAAGGAAAAAAAATGTTATGAGACCAATAATTTTTAATGAAACTTGGCTTAGCTCTTTAAGCAGGTCATGCAGATAAAAAGTAGGCGCATGAATTCTGCAGCCATATTCTTTCTTTTTCTTTTTTCTTTTTTCTTTTTTTTTCCTGGCAGGGATTAAAGAAATATAGTTTCAATTAAATCAGAGAGTAATGGAGATATGTTTTATATTATTGATTCTACAAGTAATAATTTGGGCTTTTAATTTATTTATTTTTAGTTTTTGCCACATGTTTGACTTAGTCTTCACTGAGAAGTATGGAAATTCTGCTATTTGCGTTTGTATCTGTCATCCCTCACAGGTCCCTCACTTTCTTGCTTATTAATTTGAAATCATTTGATCTTTTCACTTGCAAAACCTTTTCAAATCAGTGTATGCAAGTCCTCATGTTGAATGTGTGTTTTATCTTTTGCTTAAAAGTTTTAAGATGCCTCTTACACTAGCAGAATTGTATTTTTGGAAACTTCTTATGATATGTAAATTCTTTGCCCTTTACAGAGTTGTACAGTGGATTATATGTTTCTCTGTCCATGCAAAATGTCCATTGATCGGTGTAGGAGGAGAACTTTTGGCAATCTCTGTGAGAGTAATTATGTTGATCAAGTATCTCAGTGAAATTCCAGGCTGGGTGATAATAGTCCAGCACCTGTATGGCTTCTTGTGTTTCCATGAGAGTAGATATGATTATTTCCTGACCTATCCCAGGCTGTGTTAGTTTGCTTTTGAGCAGTTCCCGGGTTGCGCAACTTGTAAGGTGGAAGGTTTCTGGGCTGTTGAGGCGCAGCCAGGAAATCTGCCGAAGTGCATAAAATCTTAGCAAATCACAAAAAAAAAGGAAAAAGCGCAGCAAAGCTCCTATTGAATACTCTGGCTCAATATCAGAAAGTAAAATGCTGTATCCGAATGAGACAAGGGAAACTTAGGTAGGCATAGTGACACAATTTCCATGTTAGACTTTGGCTAGAATACTATTGTTAACACATAGTTAGTTTCAGTGTGAATTTAGGATGCACAAAGAATACAAGATCAGACCCTATATAATGAAGGGATCATTTACACACATTATCCCCACAATGAAATGCTGTCACCCCTTGGCGGAAAACACAGCTGCTTTTTAAAAGTCGCTCTACTGTAGTAAGTGTGTAACTAGAGCTTGCTGAAAAACATGAAAATGGTTTTGTGAAACATTTTGAACTTTCACGGTTGTTTCCATTTTGCAGGTTCACAATAGACTATTTATTTATCCTCCAGATTTTATAGACTGTTTTGTTCATTAATGTAAATTATTTTGGATTTCAAAAGATCTTTTCAAAAGAGTGATTTTCAAACAACATGTGTTTCAATTAACTAAAAATATTGTGATTTTAAAATGGCTTTAAACTTTGCAGGATATTTTTATTAAAATCAAGACATGTTGTTAGTATATACTTCTACATTTTAGAAGAAAAAAACTTTTTGAAAAATAAATTGGCAAAAACTTCAGATGAAAACATTGATTTAATTTTGTACGTGATCTTCAGAAGTAATTCTTTATGGCAAGACCAAACAGCTGTTATTATCGCTATAACATGTCAAAGGTACCAGCAAACACCTGATGGTGTCCTATCTAAACATAGAAAGATCCCCTCTCAACTGAATATATGACTCAGAAGGCAGACTCATAGAAGAATACATGAAAAAATAATAAATAATATGACCCATATTGGCCAAGCAGGCAAAAATATGTTATTCTTGCATGCAGGGATTATTACTTTGTGTGTGTGTGTTATTTGTTGTTGTTGCTTTTTACTTTCTAATTTTTACTGTCTCTGTTGATAAATGCTGTGCCTCAGCTGTGTTGATATTCCCTTCTCAGGTCATCTTTCTGTTGGGATGTTCACATGGTTTTACTATTTGGAGCACCACTTATGCTTCCTGGTCCGTTTTGTTTGCCGGGGGTCTCTCCCTCCTGTTAGGAGGGAACATTTCAGTTACCTTCAAATATGTGGACACAGCACCTCAGCACCTTTCTTTTGGAACTCTTCCATCATAGCAAGACAGTATTGATAACTGTTTGGCTTCCTTACTTTGAAATTCTGTTATAGTTTCTTGGCATATAGCAATTTTTCTCTGAAGAGGCAGTTAAGTTGCACTATACCTAATGAACCAGTCTACAGACTTATCACTGGGAAAGTAAGGTGCTCCTGCTCTGGCTCACAGAAAAATTATGAATGACAATAAGGGAAGATGTGGAGAGAGAGGTTCTTTTCTCAGGAGTCACAGACAGTGACTCAGCTGAATGGGAGAATGTTCCTTAAACTCCTTGGGATTGTTTGGTTTAGATTTAGTGATAGGCCAGAGAAGTTTACTTCTTGCTTTTGCATTCTTATTGTGATTATCAGATGTTTGTTCTCTTTTCCTTTTTTTTTCTCCTCCCCTCCCCCCAGTCTCTTTGTATGGAACAATATAATTTTGCAGAATGAGTGCTTCTCTGACTCCATCAAGCATTTGTCATAAACATCTGCATCATGTTGAAATACGTTTGTTGCCTTTTTTAGGGTTCCTTTTATGTCCATTAACTACATGATCAGATAAATGTCGATGTTGTAATGAGTAAATGGTTAGAAATGTGTGACCAGGAGAAAGGATGGATTAGACAAGATCACAGTATCTGTTTAGATAAGCTGCAAGCTCTTCTATGTGAGTCAACTTTGTTTTTATTCAGTACCTCCGGGATCAAATCCTTGAGTGGCAAGCTGTGGGATAAGAAGCAGTTGAGATGTGTTTTTGTGTTGTTGTAGTTGTTGTTTGAATCTTGTTTGTTCTCTTGGAATATCGAGGGCTATGAAATAAACGGTAAATCTGTTTTACACATCTCTGGAAAATTACTTTTTTTTTTTTCTTTTTTTTTTTAAGCTGCAAATATCTGATAAGAGAAAAGAGACTTCATATCAGACATTATGAGGATATTAAGCTCTTGATCACTGGCCTAGCTGTGCTTTTACTAAAGTGAATATGAGCTTTGACTTTGATTTCACTCAAAGTATGCTTGATGTGCTAGCAATAATTTACAATATTCTCAGGCAAAGAGTGGAGCCTGAAAATAATTTGAATTAATGATTAAATGGTTCTACATTATATGGGGTCCTGTTTATAAAATAAACTAAAGGCTTTTTACAAAAGGGGAAACCTTTTGAGAGCATTCCTCATTAACATTCCCTAATTGCAGCTCTTTGATCTTTAATTCCCCTGACCCTCTCTCCTTCTCTCCTAACTTCATTAATGGATGCTCTGTCCCTCATTTTGGAAGAGAGGATGAGCCTGTTTCAAACACTCAGAACTGGTTGTTGAGTAGCCATCTGTTGCAAATGCATACATGCAAGACTCTACTGAAGTCATTGCATTCGTAGATTGAGTTCATTGGGCTTCGGGCCATTCTATGTGTAACCAACTGATGCAGCCCTTGGTGTAGTTACCTAGCGTGTGTTTGTACAAGCAGTAACTGATGCTCTGACGGGATCCATACAATGACATAGTGTACACATCAAGTGTAAAAGTGTTCCCAGGCTTTTGGTTCATTAATTGATTAATTAACACCATCGCCAAAAGCAATGGTTTACGTTCTTACTTTAAATGTGTTTCTAAAGCAAAAAAACTTCTGCATTCTCACAGTTCCATAAGTACAGAAACAAAATGACAAATACTATGGCATCTATGTACAACGTTTTTTAAAAGTTAGTCTTGGTTCATCTTTTTAAGCTGTAGAAAATCACATACAAGGAGACTGAGCTGAGCTTTAGTTTATTTCTTTATACTTATAGAAAATATATTTATATTTAATGAATATAATACTTAAATATATAAATGATATTGTTATGTAATATAAAATTATAATAAGGACAATAATATAGATAATATATAATTTCATATTTATTTACTTTACTTAAATCACCTAACAACAGATGACACTACAAAAACCCAGCTAGTCTCATACAAACTCTGTTTAAACTTTTAAATGTATTACCTTCCTGTCTACAGAAAATGGGAATAGAAAAATAAAGGAGTTGTTAATGCATCTTTGTAAACTTGGGCCAAAGTCTAGTCAAAAATCAATAGGAAGCTTTTCAGTCAATTCAATGGGCTTTAGCCAGACTCTGTACCTAAGTTAAACCTCAGCTGGAGCACAATCTATCTTACTGAAACATGGTGATTGTCTGTAAGAGCCTTGATAAAAATAATTCTTTCCTGTAGTTTATTTTGAGTTGCATTGCATTTCCATTTCTGCTCCTCCCAACCTTAAACCTGTCCCACGTTCCAGAGGAAACCTTCTAATCCAGTTTCAGGAACAAGATGAATTTGTATCAAGGGTCATATATGAAGATTAGAGGAAACAATGTGACCTGCCTACTTACAATTTATGAACAGTTCAGCTAAACTACATTTCTGGATTTTAAAGTAAATTCTGCAATAAAATTATTGTATCTATTCATGCTATTTGTAATTTCCAAGTGGTAAATCATCATCTGTAAGAAATGCTCTCAATCAAGGAAGAAAGAGACATATAATTATGTTGTTTATAATGAATTCTAAAGAAAACAAAGACTTTAAGAAGAAAAACTCTGGAGAAAACCAAGAAAAAAAATCCACCCAATAATACCGGTTGCTCCTAAGAAGATGCCAAGCTGATCAAACATTTGCATTTATTATATGAAACTTGGAATCAAATAGCTCAGCAAGGGAACAGTCAGAGCTCTGGAGTCTAGGCAAACCAGACCCGACTTTTATTTGATAAATTACCCACTCTTCTTCTTTTGTAAGCATCA
This sequence comes from Nettapus auritus, assembly GCA_011076525.1. Lineage (NCBI taxonomy): Eukaryota > Metazoa > Chordata > Aves > Anseriformes > Anatidae > Nettapus > Nettapus auritus. The sequence goes on from CM021775.1 coordinate 16,813,025, forward strand.
ATAATATCAACTCTTTGACAAATAGCTATCTCCTGGGTGCAAGTTCTGAGGTTTTCTGCTAATCTTCATCTTTTGAAGTGTTCGAAGGATTAAAGGCATATGTCAATAACAGCGGCCTACGACCTTTGTGTGGAAGGTACCACTGGCTTTTGTAATAGCTGTGCTGTGAGATGATATGTATAAATGCTTAGAAAACATTGAAGACCCCCCTGCCGTGCAGAAATCTGTAGACTCAGGAAAGATGCTTTCGTACTGTAAAGCTTTTGAACTGCATATATTATCTGGATGAACTGAGCATAATTCATTCATCTTTAATGACAATTTTAACAAATAGCACTGATTAAAAAAAACATCCTCAAAATAACTAAATAGTAAAAGAAAGACAAAATAAAACATCCTTGGTTTTCTACTCACATTTCATTCTACTGTCAAGATTTACTACAGACGGAATTATTTTTAGTGCAAATAGTTTCAGTGCAAACACTAATTAGTTTTTATTCTCATCTTGTAGATATTTATTAGGTCTGTTTTTTCTCTTATGAAGAAAAAAAAGTGACCTACCTAAATTGATCCTATTCACTTCCAGTGCTACCATTAGTAATGTTGCTGTAGCTATTTTCCTGTTGTCATTGTAATTCTGCCCTGTCAAAATAGTTCATCCTGAAAAACAGCATATTGTCAGCATAGGCTGGTGTCCTGTGAAAAAAATTAAGACTGCCAACAGCTTGATCCATTCTTATCCCTCATAGAAAGTAATTAAAAGCTGAAGTAGAGCCACCATAATGAGACTGTACTATCTGTCCCATCATATCTCTCCTTGCTACAGAATTCCTGAGATGTGCTTTTGCATATCTGAGAGTTGGGAAATATTTTTTTCCTTCTTTTCAACTGGCATTAAACACACTTAAAATGTATTGAACAGAAATGTAAAGTAATTGTTCTATGTGAGGAGATAGGAGGAGGGAGCTTATGCAGCTGTGCCTGGGAGAGGACAGGATGTAAGAGAGAGTTAGAGGGATAGTGGGGAAGGAACAGGTTAAGAAAATGTAGTCTGGATCAGCTGGGGAATTTAGAGGGAGATACAAACAGCTAAGTGAAGTCTGTGCACCTGGAACTTCGCGAGCATCTTCAGAGTTCTTCCCTTGGGTGGTGATGGTACACACTTTCTGCCTGGTGGAACACGAACATTGCTTTGATCTGATTTCCACAGGTAGATATTGGTTGTATCTCCTCTGATAGCTGGCATAAAGGTATTAACTGTTTCAGAGAGCAATTCCTCTCATTTTACAGTGCGTATAAAATGCTTCTTCATGGTGTGGTGAAAGGCCTTTGCAGCTGACTTACACTTGGTACTTACCTTTTAGACTGTTGGTATCTAAGCTGTTTCACTTGGTGGCAAATAAAGCAGTAAATAGTCGAAGGCTTGCATACAAATTTGTAAAAAGAGGATGTAAGTTCTATTTGCAAAAAATCCCCACAGTGATTGTTAAAGCCCACCAACTGTGCAGTGCAGGTGGAACACGGGCTGCTCTAGTACTTAGGGCATTGTCTTTGCACTCACTCCAGTGGGATAGAGCCATGCCAGGTCTGTGACTCTGCAGGAACCAAAGGAAACGGAGGACTATCTAGCTACTTGAGCATTCTCTTTTCCTTTGGGAGAGTAAATTTTTTATTAGAACTAAGTGGAATTAGTGAGACAGAAAGTAGAACTTCACAGAAAACTGAATGATTGTCCCCTCAGAAAAAAAAAAATATATATATATATATATATTTCAGAAGTTTTTGAGACGGTTGGCCATCATAGTGAAGATTATTTATGTCATTAAGAACAAATGGTGAAATGCAATTAAGTATCAAGTGTTCATAGATGTTCTCTCATTATAGTGCATCTGCAATTACATAAATTCTAAGATTTACTGTAAAGTTAAATGAAGTCATAAATACCTAGGCAGCTTGATTCCACCTGCTTGCATAGTACCTGCTACTCTTACATGAACAATGTGGAAAGTCAATGATCTATTAGTAAGCCAGTGTGTCACAGACACAGCCTGCACCTGACGTCATTCAGTGTCTCAGTAAGAGTCATCACAATTAGTGGAGATGTAGTATTCCCTTTCTATGAAATAGCAATGGTGGACTTCCAAAATCAACTGGCTGCTTGTCCTGAAAACACAACCTTAAAAAGCTTTGGGCCAGATGCGTACAACTGCATGTGGGTTTGTCATGGTTGAGCTATCTGCAGCACGTGCCAAGTGCCAGGGTTATTGAACTTACGGTTTGCATTACAGGCACAAACCTCACTAAACAATACCAAAAGACTATCAGAGAACATTTGCCAGCTCATTGTAAAGGAGTGGTTGTGTGATTTGGAGTTTATAGGATGTGGTTTACTTACTGCTTCTCATTGGTCACCTTCAGTGATTACTCACTGCAAGGCTGCAGGAAGGCATCGTTCCATACAGACAGCTGGAAGGAGTCTCTCCTAAACATGGATTTTCAGGCCAAATTATTCTTTCCTTTTCTCACTCTTCCCACTTTTCATTCTTACAAATTTATTTTTTATTTCCCTTCTGTTCTAGGCCTGCCTCATTTCTGCTGTTGCTCCTTTCATGTTGTGCATCCTGTTCCCAATCTATCCCATTGGTTTTGTAAATACTTCAGGCATGAGCTGGCCTCTCTTCTTACAGTACATTAGAGTAGGATTTTTTTTTTCCATAAGTATGATAAATATGCTAAGATTAAATCTGACAATTCAAAATTGTGTCTGTAAAATGTTTTAGAACAAACTAAGACCAATTGTATGTCACCCAGTATTGACTAACTTGTGATGAAATTGCTCAAGCTATACCTGAATTTAGTCATTCCCTTTCTAAAAACATGCTGGTTTTGTATCCTTTGTAGTTGCTTTGCTGTCAACTGGGAAGGCTTAGAGACTTTGGAAAGACCTCTTGCTGGTTTTGATTTTACTGTATTTTGCCAAATTATTATTATTATTTTTATGTTAGTCTTTCAAGAATAAGATTCACTTGTGTTTTTCTGAAAATCTTTGTGGTCTTTGGGATGATTCATTTCATAGACTCTCCTTTCTCTTCAACATGTCTTTGTAGTATACAGTCCTTTCCTAAGGTGTGCTGTTGTTATCTTCTTCATACAAAAGGGAGTTGTGCTATAATGAATGAATACTCACTTCTTGGAAGCCCAGTGGCTGAGGTTGTTCTGGAAAGAAAAGTAAGGAATCTAATAATGAGCTTAAGCTGTGTCAATTTATTTATTTATTTATTTATTTTCACAAACACTGAACTTTTTTCCAAGGCTAGGATGTGTTCTGTGTATGAGGACCTGTTTCAACATTTATCACAAGCAAACCACTCTGCTATTCCAAACATGATATATTTCACTTTAGTACTGCTGACTTCAGCTTACTAATTGCCTGACAGCATTTTCTTTGTTAAGCTTTAACTGTGATCATCACACTTTTGTTGTACTGACAGTAGAAATATTCAGTAACAGACGACCTAAATACATCATAAGCGCAACTGTACTAATCTTTCATAATGGGTGTGCTTTTGGAATTATATGGAACACGTGCATATAATCATTGTCAGGAGCTACATGCATTCAGGTCTTCAAAAGCATCAACTGAAAGCATTATCTGACAAAGCAGTCTGATTCTCAATGCGGATGGCTTCCAAAAAAAAAAAAAAAAAAAAAAAAAAGGTCAAACCAAAAAGGTGCAGGTTTTTATTTTATAGGCCACGGAAGCTGTCCATTTAATCAGAATCAGCAGAGTGGACATATCACCTGCATATAGTCTGGATCAAACTGGTCGATTCCTTTTGTGATGACACGAGCCCACAGAAATCCACAAGCATCTTTCTGCTGAATTGACTAATGTTTCTTGTTTTTAGGAAAAAGGCAAACTGCATACAGCATGTATGCTCGAAGAGATAGTGTTTTGCTTTGTTTGAACAAAGACTGGTTTGCTTGTGCTATCTCTTTCTAATTGTTTAAAAGAGAAGGTTCAATCTCCTAGCATATAAGCAAAGATGCAGGAGATGGAAATCATGTATTACACAGCTCCTTCCATGACCACCTTTGTGTGAACTCACATGGCAAGTCTTTGATTCCTTGTGTTTTAAACTTGGCTAATAAAACTTTATGAAGGCTGCTAGAAACTTCTGTGCATCAGTGTGAATGAGGATGTAGTATAGAATTTTGGAGTCACATAACAGTTGTCTTCTGTAAAGGCACAAAGCAGCAAAAGAGGTAGTCTGGCCTCCTTCCCAGCAAAGAAGGTTATCTCGCTTGGTGCTCTGCACAGAAGTGCCAACACAGCTGCTAAGCAAATCTCTCTGACACAGGGAGGGGCATCTCTGTGTTCCTCTATGCCCAGTGGCTCTAGTCCTTTGCTAAGGGAACAGAGAGTGTCAGAACAAGAGAGTTTCAGGTTTAACGACTTCACTGAGTGTCAGAATGTGATATAAAAATGTGAAATATTTTTGATATGTATAAATTGTTCTTCTTGGGAATAGGATTGCTCTAGCAGTCTTTCAGGCAGCATCTCAAAGTTAAATTACATAGGCACAAGTGGTTACAATACAGAGCCCTTAAAATTTTTTGGCATTTGTTGTGTTTGAACATACAGACAAGGATATTCAAAAGCACCTGTATGACTTAAGGTTTGCTATTCATTACTCAGTTTGGAATACCTCATTCAGATAGCTTACAGTGTTATCCTTGTATTGCCTAACGATCTCTCAGAAACGCATATGTAAGCTCTCTCAGCTCTTGCTGTATGCTAGCAGTATTTCCAAAGGGAGTACCTCTGTGCTCATACGCATGCTGTGTGTACTAAGAATAAAAGAGCTTTGGAGGATATATAGATTTTTCTAGAATACTTGAAGAAATATTATGAGAGCTTCCCCCCTTCTTTTTTTGTTTTTATTTTTTAACTGTAGTTTAGTGCTAACAGGTTGAATAGGAATAGTAATTTTAAATTCTGTCGTGGAACTTTGTCAAGAATCTTTATTTTTATAAGGCCCCAACAACATTTTACATATAATATCCAGAGCCTTATGTAGTAAAGGTGTCTAGTATCAGCCAGGGAATTTCATCTAGATGAGTGCTAAATGAACAAAGGAAAAATAGGAAGGTTCACTAAATGTCACTTACAGTCAAATATGGGCAGAATTCAAGAGATTTGGGTGAATGTGCAATAAGGTAAATAATTTTGCATACATGACTTAATATTTAAGTCAACAAATTCAAACTACTTTTAAAATGCAGATTTTTAGAACCATTATATAAAGAGAGGAACTGCTGTGGTATTGTAATATTGCTATGGACACAAAATTAGAAATGTTTCTCAAAACAAGTTTGTTTTTAGAAAAACTTAGATATGCTTACACGTTTGTTTTGTCTATAGGTATCTTATTAGCTATCAATTTGTTAGCTGAACTGATTAATGAGATTTCTTTTTCTAAACATTTATGTATGTAACTAATTGGTTGTGGACTTATGCACATATTTCATACTGCTGCCTTCTTTGAGAATAAATCTATGCAAAGCCATGTGGCTACGTCTCTGAATCAGTTGTATTCTGAAATAAAGTAGCTACAGGTTTGAAAGGTCATCACTTTTCAGGCTGATCTGATAGATGAGTCAGAGGCTGCTTAGGTTGAGATTTTCTTTTTATTATTTCTGTTTATGTTTCTAGTCAATTCTTAACATTTTGTTATTTCACATGTACAGTAATTTAATTGAATTCTAAGTTCAATTCAGCAATGAATTAGGGATTATTACATTTAGGTTTGTAAGTAGGTAGTATTTACTTTAATTCTGATGTTCATGCAGAGAAATTATACAGGTGTAAACGTCTGCAGAATAACTACAAATTCATATAGGAAAGAGTGTCTCCACACTTATGTTGGTGCAGGGGAAAAATTTAGTAATTTGCCCTAATGTTATTAATTGATTCATTATCAAGTGATATTTCTGACTGTAAATTCAGCTAAAATACTGGTACAATTCTTATTATTTATAACTTACAGTGATTATTTTTGTTGGTTGATATCCAAAGGAAGGCATTCTTGTGTTTTTCCTATGTGTTGATCTTTTCATAAGAAAATGATGAATTAATTTTTAAAATAACAACACGAGTATATTTTTTAAAGTTTAATACTAGGCACCATTGCACTGAAATGGAAGTCAGTGGTGATTTTTGTTGTGCGGTACATCATTGTGGCATTGCTCCCTACTTGCCAAGCTTACAGGGCATATTTCAGTCTGTATGACTTTGAAGTATGTGTTCTCTTAAGGCTTAACAATGTCAAGCTTCATAACACAAGAGCTAGTTTGCTTACTTCCTACTTTAAATTGCTCGTAATTTGAAACATGCAAACATTTCCATTTTATCAAGCAAGGCTACTAAACATATTATTGCTGCAACCTGCATGTTTTATTGCCTCTGTATATTTAGAAAGCTGTGCTTTATTAAAATAAACTGTAAAGAGGCTTAACTCATTATGGAATCTCTTAGTCTCTAAAATGAAATATCTTCAATTTATTATAGGGATTTAGGAACCTTTGAATGAAGAAAGGATATGATACAATTGCTTCAGAAATGTGATGTTAACTATTTTTTAGACCTCTGTAGCAGTAATTTGTACAACTATTCTGGGATAGGTCTGTCTACAGTTAGTCTGAAAAAATCACAATTATATTGTGCTCTGTGTTAGAACGAAAAGCCTTTAAAATACTTCCACAAAATAATCACTTAATTTTAGATTTAAGTATTAGGTCAAATGCTCAGTTTTCTCTTTCATCCCTTTATCTCTGTGATGAGAAAGTCCACCCTGGAAGCAATAAATAGAAGGTGGAACTCTTAGTCTACACATTTTTACAGCTTTTGTGAAGATATATTTTGTTGAAAATGTAAGCAGATTCTAGTTTTGTCAGAGAAACTGTACTATAGCTGTTGGTTTGTTGACATTCATATTTGGTTACAATTAAACACTTGATTCATCTTAAGGCCCAAGGCAACTCTACTGATTCGACATAATGATTCCAAAGGAGAAAAACAGTTTCTTTTTTCATATGGCTAATTCCGATCTTTATGGTGTCTTTGTAGAAGGTGCTCAGTTTTTAACATTTGAATGAATAACATTTGCAAAGTTATTCATTATTTAGGCTTTTGCAGAACTGAACTTTGATTTTGCAAGAAAAAGTACACACAAGTGAAATATTTCTAGCCAGTGCTGCAACTTACAGATATGAGGGCAAGGGTAATAAACTACCTGTGACAGGAGTTGTGTTTTATTTTTTCCTGGAAAATGTTTCCCGAGTGTCAGACAAAACTGTACCAATAAAAGATCTGAAACAAATAATTCTGAATGCTGCCATGGGGCTTTGAGGCAACGTACTGTAATTTGATCAGATAAGGACTTCTGCAAGATAAGTTAGCTACTAATTATGTGCATTTCTGACAAACTGGAGATTCAGTCTGCAGACGGTTTCTGAATTCTGGTTGAGATCCCAGAGTTCACAGAGATTAGGCGTTTGTCTCGGTGGTGAAGGCGCTGTATATGTCTGGGATGTTTCTGAGAGCTGTTCCTGTACCAAATAATGAATATTGTTGCTGAATTTTGAGAGCGCTCATTCATATAGGAACACCTCAGAATAATGGGATGGTCACATCCTCTTAAAACAAAACAAAATAAAATGTTTATTTAACTCCACAGTATGTAAACTGACTTTACAAAATAGAAAATTTCCAAGAGGAAAACAAAAAGCTCGGGTCTTAATGTCTTGGCAGATCTATTGAGTCTAAATAGGAGCAGGATTGAAAGGATTTACAGAAATGTAATGAGTTATAAAAGAAACAGCACATTTTTCCAGCAGGAATGTCTTCCCTCATCTTTATCTAGTCTTCTGTTACAGCTGATGGAACAGATGAAAGAGTGATTATGAGATGCTGTGGCTGGCAAGGGGCTGCATATGTATGTGCGATTTTGTTTGGCTCCACGTACTTTTTGTGCCAGCTAGAGTTTTAGAGAAAAAAAAAAAAAAAAGAAAGAAAAATGGAAAAAAAAAAAAAAATAACGAAAATGAAAAGAAAATATCAGGCTTTTAGAACCATTGAAAAATGTCTTGTTGTTTCAAATACTGTATGTCCTAGCAGATATAAATTGTAAATCAAGAGTGCTAAACAAATTTGAAACTCTGGAAAAGAGATGGACAAAAAAGAAGAATCTGTTCTGTGGTCATGTATTTGGGCTACCCCATCCTGCCTGTGAAGAGATGGAAAGCCTGCTGCAAGAGAAGCTTTGGCCGGAGCCAAAGCTGCTGTACTTACACAAAAGAGGGTTTAAATCTACAGGAGGGTTGTGTGAGCGAATGTAAGCAGCAGCCTAGCAATATGACAAAGCCTGAATAGGGGGAAGAAGCTAAGCCAAAACTGTCTTAAATGAGATAGTATAGGGATGACAATTTTAGAGGAAGTGGAAAGTTCTGCTTTGACTAAACTTGTCTTACTTGGTAAAAAATGGAATAGCTTTGAGAGAAAGAGAAAGCATTATATATATTTATATATATATAAATATACATATATATGTTGGAAAGTACATGAAATACCGACCTGATACATTTTTGCTGCTGTTAATGTTCTACTCGCATACTTCAGGTAAACTGACTGGAAAGGCCAATGATATGCCATGAGAGTCAGATAAAATATACTGGCATTCACAACAAAAATGCTTGGAGTATTGTTTGCTAGTGAAAACATTTACACACATTTCTATAAACATTCTTAGCTACTTTTTCAACTAGATGTTTACCGTTTCTTTTTTAACTACATATTTCTCATTCCTTACACGTATCGCACAAATTTGAGTAAATTAAGCACCCTGAAGATAAGGAAGATGCAGGTGTCTGTCCAGTTTCTAGTGGGCATACTGTAAAATCCACGTGTACATATATCAGTAATTGATTAATGATGTGATTATTACAGGCATGTTTTAAACCACACAAATGCAATTTTAGGGCTGTTTTACAATTAACCTACATTTCTACAGCTTTGTTGCCAAGAAATTTTTCATGGCTAAGCAATACCTTTATTTAAAGCAGATATCAAAACTGCACTTGAGTGAATGTTGTATGTTTAGCTTTAGATTTGCTCTCCATTTTCCTTAAGCTGTTGGAAGCATTGAGAACTCATGTGACATAAATTAAAGGGTGGGAACTGTTGCAAAACTATATAAACCACCTTCAAAGAAGATGCTGACAAAACTTACCAAATTTGTTCCTGTTATTTTGTGTCCAATTTTAAGGAGCTACAGTGAATCTCACATTCAGGAAAGGGACATGGACATTTGCTTATTAACTTTATTGTTTTATTATTGTTGTTGTTATTATTATTATTATTATTGTTATTGTTATTATTAAACTACCATTAAGAGATCTAGAACAAAATCTCCAGATGAATTGTTGAATACCAGTATGCTTCAGATTTAGGTAGCTTGTTTCCTTCTAAATTAAACAGAGAATGAAGTGCCTTAAAACTCTTTCTACAGCAGGGAAGAAACTGAATCGTTGAATCCCAAACAAGTAGTGTGATCAGGGACCTGAACCCATAACACGTTCCTTGCAGCTGAATCACTGGGCTGGAGAATCCTCTTTGTCATCTTATCCTTTTTCTGTCTATGTGATTCCTGTGTTCATCCTCTCCACTAGCTCAGCATACTCTCTTATGTCTTCACAGCCTGTGGATTCATGAACTCTCTTGGAAGACAAGAAACTTCTTTAGATTCTGCAAAACTTCTTTAGATTCCTTATTCCATTGAATAAGAATTGAGATGTCTCCCTCTTCTTTGATCACATTTTGAGAGTCATTTGACTGCTGTGATTTGTATGAATCTTTCTCCTGCATTGGATGTGTTCTGATAGCACCTATCAGACTGATGTACCTTGGGAATATTGGCTTCTGAGAGAGCATAAGAAAATGGCTGTTTTAGCTGCTAGGTAACCTCAAACTGCTTCCTCCTTCTAGTGAGAAACCAGTTATCACAAGTGCAAAAAAAGACAATTAAGCACTTGGTAAACTATGAACACATAAGCAATTATAGACTTCAAGCAACTGTGAAGCCAGGATGAAGTTTGAAGGAGTGGGCATATAGAAGCATATAGAAGTCTTCTTAATCCTTTGTTAGATGCTTAAATCCTTTTGTAAATCTGAACATTAGCCACCCAAGTATAAGGAACACAGGTGCTTTAAGAAATATATAAATTCATAGATTATGTTTTATGTTGTAGTTTATCCTTGAACATATCTTAGTTCACTTATTGACCAGAATTACTTTTAAAATACCATTTTCTTATGCTTTGCAGTGACATTGATGCCTTTTTGACACTGCAACTGACAGGCATAATTGAGAAAGTTATTCCTACTCAAATATGTAAGTAATATTTCTTTGTACTTGTAGCTCTTCAGTAACAGGTTTAATGAATGTTATGTTAAGCAGTTAATACTATGATAATTTAAGCCATTTTGCTACCAAAAGCTCTGCACTTTTCTATCTCCCTGCTTTCAAATGACAAAGCCCACTTCTTAGAATTTTCTTAATGTTCTTATAACACACAATGGGACGCGTTACCTGAATTATGGGCTCAGTTTTGCAAAAATAGTCAAACAAACCCATTTCTTTTATTAGAAGAGAAGATTGTACGTGAATATCTTCCATCTAATCCAATGCCTAGTACATGCACTCTGCAACATTCACGTGACTGGTTCTCAGATGCTGCAGGTTTCAGCCTAACGTCACCCACTAGGTCTCTGTATTTGGGAACGAATTGATTCTGGCTTTGCAGGGTCTGTAGTTCCTCATTCTGTCCCAAGAATAGGGTCTGACTGAAAATACACTCTGGTTGGAGTAGCAAGGTGAACTGTTGGTAAAAATGTTCTCCAAGGGATGGAGCATATATGAGCCAGTGAGAGTAATGACCCTCATTTCTCTTGGGAGAAAGAACTAGACTTTTCTGTCCTCTAGCCCCTTAGCATCACCTCCAGCTTCAGATCCTTACCTGTAGTTGTTTCCATCACCTGTGCTGTTTCTTTCCCTCCAACGGTTAATCATGCATGCAGTATCAGAATAATTCTCCCTCCAATAGGTATCTTGTCAAAATAGGGATGACAATGTGTTTTTAATGCACAAGCTATGATGTCTTCTCAGTATTTTCTTAGTGCACCCGAATGTGTTCATCCATATTTCAGTTGTGTGGTTTTATTTGTTTGGCTCCACTCGTTTAACTGTTAGTTTTCTGTTCATATATATGCTTTTATCAACTTTCACATATGCGTCAACTTTTGAGAATATGGTCATGAAGAGGTCAGAGAGGTGATTACAAGTTGTAAAATGACCTTACCAGTAACTGTTTAAGCATAAGTAATGTTCTGAAATTGCCTAAAGCAAAAACTGCCAATTCAGAGCTGATTGTAATGAATCAGTTTCTTCTATACGAAATAATGTGATCAATTTCTCATTTCACTGAATAAATAAGCTGGAAGATAGGGAACTGCCTATGACCTGCTGTTAACCTTTTCCCTCATTATTCATATCAAATCTATGACATGCATGTAAGAAATCTCTGGTTCAATTTTAGCTAATTATTTGTTAGAAGTGAAGGCTCTGTGAAGTGTTACTGATTGTACAAGTACCCAGGGACCTTATGACATCTAACGAAAATAATCCCAAAGAAGCTACTCAGGCCTGTGTGGTTTTTGTCTGGCTATCATTACAACAAGAAATAGTTTATTTCCAGGCAGCATAACCCATGTGCCTGTTTACCGCTTCTCTCAGATGCAAGGTGTTGTTATAATTTATTGTATATCAATTATTGTGACAATGAGAGCATTGGAGAAAGCAAATCTAGGATGTACATTGGAATGGATTCTGCATTTGTGTGCATACTTCATTAATACTTATCAATTTTGTGTCTGAAGTGTTTGGCTTTTTAATGTAAAAAACAATTCTAGTTAACTGGCTGCTTTTATTTTTGTGGCTAGCTAGAAAAAGCAAAAAAAATACACAAATATGTGTTACACAATTAATTTCACATGAGCTTTTTGGCATGACTTATTGCTATCTTTTAAAGCCAACCTGTTTTGCAGTGCAGTTCAACTAAGAAGAGGCATACATGGCTGAGGAACAGTAAGGGTAACATTCTCAAAAAGAGAGAGCAGATATAGAAATAGAGAAATTGTTTGGTTTTGTTTCTTAAGGATGCAGTGGGCACAAAGGGCCCGAGTGAAGCTTGGCAAAGATATCTCCCCCACTACCTCCAGGACTACTGTGTACATATGCAGCTCTTAGTGAACTGACTCTCGCTAAAAACCGCAAATTAATAGCTCAAGTACAGTGCTGCCCATGGACGTAGGGCTTTCAGGTTTGGACTAATGTCACCAATTTTAGCACAGGATCTCTGCACCATACTAGATCCAAAAGCAAATATTTTTTATCACAGTATCCCTAAGAAATTCCTGATACCCATCCTGCAAGTGGGAAATGGGTGGTTGAATGCCTTGTCATAGTTTACATAAATGTGAATGCCAGGAGCCTTCTAACTTTGAAATATAAGACCATCATCTCCCTAATTCAATTAGTGAAATACACGTCAGGAATTAACAATGTTCACATCAGTGAAATAAGTTTCAAGTTGTATTATTTCTGTTTAAATAAGCTATGAAGACTGCATCTGCTCATGAAACACATAATGGGAACAAGAAAATCATCAAGGAAATGGAGAATTAGAATAGCATGTCTGAATAAAACAAACAAACAAACAAGATGGGGCTGATCTTTTTGATGTTTAAAACTGTAGAGCTGTGGAATAATTAATAAGTGTATTGCATTTAAAGGACAGAAAAAGAACTGAAACTGAATGTATTAGAATATCACAGGAGAAAAAAAAAAAAGCTAACCCCACAGATAAAGCATCTCCTTAGTGACAGAATAACTACCACAAATAATAATAATAATAATAATAATTTGAATTGATAAAATATGACATTTCTTTAATAATTCCCAATTTTCTGTCTTTCTACAAACTCAGCATATGTTATATAATATGATGGTGATGTGATTCAACTTTTACATAGTTTCCAATATTTTTAGTTACTACTAATAGGTAATAATACTGTCATTGACCTATTTTTATAATTCTAGTGAATCCTAATGTCTATCATTAAATTAAACAATTTTAAAACATAAGTTTTCTGTATTATATGTGTAGACTATATTTTTTTCCATAGTTAAATGTTTGATTTATATATAAAAATGCATCTACTAATTTTTTTGAGGCATAATGATTAAAACCATAATGATGACAACCTTTAAATGTAATATAATTGCATGAACAAAGGAAACAATGTGCCAGTTATTACCCAGTAGTGTCATCATCCTCCTCCCTCCCCCCATCTATAAATTCCTAATAATAACCAAGAGTGGGAAGATATTTCATTATTTCATTTCCTGAAAATGATTGGCAAGATGAGGGTAGAAATAAAATATTTTAATCTGAGGACATTTTTCAAAGTCAATAAACAAATCTCTGGTAAATGGGACAAAGCAAAGTGTTTCAGATTGGAATTTCAAATTCTTCTTCAATATTCTGTTCAAGTGAGAATGTCACAGTTCAAGGAATGGTGATTCAAACTCTCCTGGTAAAGATAGTGGTGTCAGTTGTGATAGGATGGCTACAGCTTTCTCATGGGTGAGTTCTGGCCTTCCTAGCAGAAGAACTGAGGAGGCAAGTACCCCTGTTGTAGTCTGTCATGGGGTGTCTGTTGATATCTTCCCCCCAGCCTCCCCTTCATGATGACTAAAACTTGTGAATGTGTCCAGGTGAAGAGAAGATTTCAGTTTTCAAGGCTATTACCTCTCCAGTCTCTCTGCATGCTAGTTACCTACATGTGTTGACAGCGTACCCTTACTACGGCGTTGCTCTCCTCTCCTTTTCCTGTTTTTCTCACATTCTTCTTATTCCTCAGCACCAAATAAGGGGCCACAGCAGGAGGAGAGCTGATTTCCCACTTCTTTGTCCTTTCATACCTGTTGAGCATGACAGATTCTCAAACAGCCTGAAGGATTGATCTGACTGCAAAACCACTCTCTCAGGCCAGAAGATGCAAACTTCTGGAGGAGAGGGGTGAACATTGTCCATAGGAAGATCTTTGAATTCTTATATGTATGGAGGGCTTAAAACAGTGGTATGAAGTAGATTGAAATGAAAGTGAAGTGAATCCCCTCTTAAGTAAGCTTCTTACTACTATAGCATGCATGTTCCAAAGAATGTGGCAGCACTGACGGTTGGAATCTGTAGAGGTAATGTCACAGATGATGCCACTAAGGTCTGGAATGATAGGCAGTGTGTAATTCCAACTTTTCTCTTATTTTGCACAGGTGTAAATAACGCTACAAGCCTTGAAGGCAGAGGGGATTAAGACCAATGAAATTATAGCCTTGAAGGCATTTTTATAGCTTAGCAAAGAAGCCCTCAGAACATGGGTTTATCAAAAAGGCCAATGACAGACTCCCAGCAGCACCAATGCCACCAGGCACAATTGAAATTAAGTTAGCGAGAAGAAAAATGAAAACTACTCTTTTTCCGGCTAAGCTGGTCCATGGTCTTTCTTGACCCTGGGGCTAGTGATTGCTGACCAGAATCTCAATGGCTATTTTCTAGTGACAATTCTGTGTCTGAGCTCATTAATCAATTTCTATTCAGCAGAATCAGTTTGTGGAAAAATTGTAAAGGTTAGTCAATCCAGAGGGAACATGTACTGTTAGACAGAAGACTTTTCAGTCACAGTCTTAAAACAAAATTTCCCAAATCTCTGCCTTGTATTACATTTCCTGTGACTTTATCAATTACTGATAGCAAAGAACAAATCAAGCCTTTCACTACAACCAAATCGTTCATGGTAATGTTAGGAAAACATAACCTCAGCCTGCCTGCCTTAAGAAAAGAAGCCTTTCTATATCATTACCTCACTAAAACTGTCACATCCCTTAACCCTTTGGCTTCAGCATGAAACAGGAAACAACAATGGTGAAATGGTCAGATTAGAATACATAAGAGAGGCTTTTCTATATCTCTCTCCAGTAATATCAGTTATCATCCAGTCTAAGAACTGGATTTGAAAGCAATTTGTAGAAACCTCCAATCTATTCAAGTCCTTGCAAGGTTAATCCTTCCAAACACGTGGCATGGGACTTGAGTGTCTTCGAGGAATTCCCCAGACTTCGCAGCCTTGCATGAGTATGCGCACACACTCTGGCGGGACACCTGGGAAGGGAGGCAGTTACAGGGGTGACCTGTGGAAATGAGGAGTGTTTTAGTGTTGAATAAATTGGCTTAATGGCTTCAATATGAAGAATAAAATACTGCTTTATTTTTTAAATATGGTAAAAATATTTTTAAAACAAACCTTCAAATATTTAAGCTTAATCTCTTTTGCCCATTGTGTGTAGGCAATTACTAGCTGCCTGTGGCAACCTTCTGGCAAACTGCCTCCCCCAAGGAGGCACAATGCCAGTGTTTGGTATGATTCGAACATAGTTAGTATAGTCATTTTGTGCTTGAAGTATTTTATTTTTTATTATTTTTTCTTTTAATATTTTTCATTATATTGTTTCCGTATGTTTTCTCGTGTGCTTGAAATAAAATCAGTGTATGGAACTTCTCCTGCTAGGGATGATGAACTACTATGTGATCTCTCTTGAGTGCTGGGCCCAGTGGGGGTAACTGTGAACAAAGTTGGAAACAGTATAGCACCTTTGTGCTCCTACGGTCAGCCACCTAAACAAGATAGGGTAGATGGCACAGCCAGTCTCTTTTATGCAGTTATGAACAAGTACATACTAGGACCAGCCTGGCCTTTAAATTTACTTTTCTTCCCGAAGGAAACAATTCTTTATTTCAGTTTCCTGGATTAAAATTTTCCTGGAGCCTGATCAACTTTTCTGGCATGTTGCTGCTATACTGATCCTGACTCTTTGGGCCACAGCAAAGTTAATGCAAGAATTACTGCTAGAAATGAGAAACAGTATGGGTAGAGTTAGTCCTCAATTTTGCTGTTCCCACAAGATGACAAATTTATGCATCTGGTGTTGACCTTATTTATCCTGAGTTCTAGACTGAGGCTGCCACCGTGTAAGATTTTTGTGTTGCAGCATTTACACATTCCAGGGTCTCTCTAAACTCTCCCATACGTTTTTCTGTGCTATGAATCAGGATGACTTGTAGGAGATGTTTGAAGCACTGGAATGGCTGTGAGTTTACAGAGAAGTCCAAACACAGAAATGGAAGTCTGACTGTGAACTACCCAAGAGAAAAAACTTGCTTGGAGTAAAAAAAATAAATAAA
>CM021775.1:16829543-16857913 GCA_011076525.1 Nettapus auritus
CCCTGGAGAGGTGGTTGTTCAATCATGAAAGTTTTTCATGAAAAAGAATTCCTTGGTGTATGAATTTCTGAAAGATGTTAGCTAGCTCTAATCTTAAACTCATCTGGTCAGAAATATATTTTTATTTATGTAATGTCCTTGTGTCGTGATCTATCATGTCCTGATCAAGTCTTAAAAGTAATAACAATTAACCAGTATAGAAGTTGGCATATTGCAGTCTAGAAAGATTTGTTGGTTTTTTTGTTTGTTTTTTTTTTATTGCAAACTTTTATAAGGAGGACTATACTGTAGCTCTTTGCACAGATATGCATAGATGCAGGGATTGTAAGTGTTACTTCTACAATTGGTTCTGGAGGCATTAACTGACATGGTGATTGTGACCCTTTCCCACACATGTTAGCAATGTTCTTGTTGCATCAGCATTGCTGGAGATATTGAAATGAGCTGTCTTTGTGAGAGTTTCCTGAGTTTAAATTCCTTAACTGTAAAGCAATATCCTAACAGCTATATGCTACTCAATGACAGGGGGAAAAGGGGGAAAAGTAATTGAGAAATACATTATAATTTTGATTTTTTGCCACTGTCTTGATAAGTATCAAATACATTCCATGGCTGTATCTCTGCAGTCTCTTCATAAATATCCTGTTTGTGATGTTCTTGCAGTTTCCTGCTAGTAACAACAGTTCCATTTTGTTACATCCAATTCCTTGCCCTGTTTTCAGCAAAATATTTTTGATACAGAGTGTGAAATAAATATGAGGTACTGGAACCTCACCTGTCCCATTTTCATGAAGATTTTACTGTAAGCACGCAGACCGGTATTTGGTATTTGACCTGTAGTTGGTGGAATTGCAATTCCACAGAGGTCTTTTTGTGTGACTGCAAGTTGGAAATTCAGATTGGAAATGAGGAGAAATTTCTTCTCAGAAAGAGTGGTCAGGCAGTGAAATGGGTTACCTAGGGAGGCGGTGGAGTCGCCGTCCCTGGGGGTGTTTGTTGTACTTAGGGACATTGTTTAGTGGGTAATATTGGTGGTAGGGGAACAATTGGACTAGATGACCTTGGAGGTCTTTTCCAGTGTTAATGATTCTAGGATTCTATGTTTAAAGCAGTCTAATACCTTTCAGAGTCCCCTAGTCCAGATTAGATGGCTGCCGCTGAAGGAATCAAGCCCTCGGGTCCCCTCTACCTCTCCCCACATCTGGCTCATGTTTTGGTCAGGACAAGAAGCTGAACAGGTAAATATATGAGTTGCACCACACTCCTCCATACTACATATAAGGCATATCAGAGGCAGAGTGGAAATTGGCTTTTAATTGACACTGTTCATGTAAAGTGAGCTTGTTTTGCTGAATATAGAAGTGCTGTAGTTACATCACCAGCAATGCTGAGCTATCACAGATGGCTGCCATTGCTGCCAGTATTGAAGTTGTACTTATTGAGAGTGTAAGTTGTGGCATTACGTTCTCTTGGATGTACGTACTACCTTCACTGATGGCAATTCATGATAAATAACAGAGGAAGAAGCAAAGAAATCAGAAATAAACATTCTCTTTATGTTAACTTATGTTAACTCTCATAGGTGGAAAACCTATTATTAATTAATTTAATCTAAGAGTGCTATTAGATGAGGCAAAACCAGGTTGATGCTTTGTCAACAGGACTTGAGTATTTTGACATACTAAATAGTATGTGGAGTTGGATGGCAGTGTTAAAGGCATGTGCTTCATCGGAGTTTAGGACTCATTCAAGACCAAACTGTTAACAAATGTCATTCTTCAAGTATCTGCAGGTACTTGCAAAGAGGTTTTTGTATAGAAGGCTGCCTTTTCTCCAGCAAGTGGGATGCACTGCAGAGCATTCCCCTTTCGCATGAGTGTGGTGCGATTGCTGAAAACAGAACATCTATTCATTTTTAGGATGCCCACCCCTCTCTAAGTGGGCCTAGTTCTTAGCAAACAGGATTACACCACAGAATATAGAGCCAGGCTGAGCATTTGGGAGGGCTAGTTAAATGCTGTCTCTGCAATATATGTCTGGTATAATGGACTGTATTGCATAAAAATTATACAGACACATGGAGAGCTTCTTAACTTTCCATCCCCAAACTTGTATTTCAGAGGGGGAGCCAAATGCTTTATTCATTTCTCAGACTGTCTTACCATGTGAAGTTTTCCAAAGTTTTTCTACTAAAATATTAAGAACAGAATCTGCTGATTGCATTTCAGCTGTGTCTCAGTGCAATCTGGAATAAATAAAAAACAAGAGAGAAAAAATTGATGCACAGTGTTGAGATACCTTGCAAAGCTCTAGAGGGCAGGGAAAAAAAAAAAAAAAAAAAAAAAAAAAAAGGTAGAAAACCAAGCATTCCAGCCATGGGAACATCTGTACAGAAGTGCTTCTGCAAAGAAGTGCAAGGTGGTAATGTGGTCACAGGGAGGAGTGCTGGTCATGGGCACAAACCTAGAGTGTACTTGCATATCTGGAAGGGACTTGCTGGATCACAGGCTGGTTTGTTACACCTCAGATATCATTGTGTGCCGAGCTGCACTAGAATTGTAGGTTTTAACAAGGCATAAACCTTACCGGTAACTTTCTAAATGTATGTGCAGATGCAACTTCTCTTTTACATAAATATAATAGTGTTATTTGTGGACTGATGGTTATGTCTATATTTGAAAGCTATTTCTTTTTGAAACTGCAAGTCTTGCTTATCTGTTCCTTGGGGCAGGTTCTGTCTGAACTCCTTTAGTTCTATTTGCCTCAGTTCTCTTTGATAAAACCACATCATTTCTGAAAGGTGTTGGCATCTTAGAACATGGCTACCGTTTGCATTCAGAAAGTATAATTTGCCACCTGTACTCCAGTATACACTAAATTAATGTCAGACCCCAGACAAGACTCCTGACTGTAATTCTATTTTACAGGATTTTGAGGTAGTTGATACTGTCATGACCTGTAAGTTTCATAAACAGTACGTGATTGGCTTCTTGGTCATTCTGTTTACTACAGCACTTTTCTGGCCTCACTGAACCGTTTGGTTGGAAGAGGTGGTACTTCTATGAACTACTTCCTAGCCTTGCATATAACACAGTCACAAGCCCTGGAAGATGTGAATTAAAATAGCAGATGCAGTTCCCATTGAGAGAAAGAAATTGCCTAGACTGACAAAATGGCTTATATAGGCTGGGGCCTAAACAATGCCTTGGATGAGTAAGAGTAGTAATTTGTGAAATTGGAATTGATCTCTGAAATATGGTCTAACAGTGGGAAATCTGAGCACAGAAACTCTGGATACTGTGTTACATGGCATGGATAGAGGTAGGTAAAGTAGTTCAAATGAAAACTTTATTCATCTAAAAAATGCTGTTGACTAACAGTCTTTGAAAATTCGACTTCACTTCAATATTGAGATGCCGTGCAAAGCTCTAGAAAGTGGAACCAGAAAGAAAAATGAGAAAAAAATGTTGCTAAAATTTTTGGTAATTTCTACAGGGTCTCAAATAAAGAATGTCCCATTTTAATTTGAAGACAAGAGTTCTGAAACAAAAACTACAACTTTTTTTTTAAACAATTTATATGTTAAGATAAAAACATGAATTAATGATGAAAAGAGAAAAAGAAAACAGAAGTGTTTGACATTTCTTGTTGACCAGGAGCCAAGTATGGGAAATTTAATAATTTACATATTTGGAGGCAAAACAATGTGATGTGACTGTAAACAGCAATGATTTTTTAATATTCAAAATAACATTTGACAACATCATGATTTTTTACCCAAACAAATTCAAATATAAAGCATGTTTGAGTCATACAGAATTCAAGGGAAGTTCCCTTACAGAACTTCTGCTAATGTTTTAAATCCTGCTTCTGTGATTCTCCCTGGTCCTGTAAAGAATGAAAGGAACAATAACTGTCTGCTATCACTGAATGCTGTTATACAGGCGAACAATAACTCCTATGTACCTTCTAGATAGGAGAGAGATTATAATCCTTTTAAGGCTAGCTTTGTGTGATCCATTTGTTTGCTGTTTGTTACACAGACGGTAGCAACTGAATGTCAGTTTTCACAAAGGAAGCCCTGAAGCCTGGTTGTGTGATGTATCAAAAATGTAACCTAAATAATGTTTAATTGACAGAGCAGATTGTTTATTTCCAAATAATTGCACTAAATTGCAGTGCTTAAAATGTAGTTAGGTTTTGCTGGTTTTACCAGCCTATCAGCAGCTGGAAAATTGTATGCTCTTCTGCAATAACAGGCAAATGTAAAAATTAACTGTGGCAAAGTAGCCTGAAACTTTGTTTTAATGTAGTGAACAACTGACTCCTCCGTTCCAGATGTTTTCTTTTGCAGTGATCGTTTCTAAGACAATGTGCCAGTAACCAGATTTAAGTCATAGATTTACCTCTTTAAAAGTTGTCTTATTAGAGGTTTATATATCAGATAGTGGGGAGAAAAATAAATAAATAAAATAAAAACTTGTAAAGAGGGAATTGCACAAATCCAATACATGTGGGAACCGAGCACCTCAGTTCTTCAGTTAGTAGCTGAGCAGCAATATAGAGCAGTTATATTGGGTTCATGTATTTTTTAACTTCATACCCCCCTATCTTGTACAAATACTAGAATGTGTGTTCTTTACTTTCTCACTCACTAATAAAACTTTTGGAAATCCTTATTCTCTAGAAGAAGAAAGTTTGAGAGACTTAGAAACAATTGTTCTCTGATAATGAAGAATCCAAGTCTAGATGCAAATGCCTGATGCTAAGCACTTGCATCCATGTGTAGTCATCAGTCCTGCAAGCATAGCAGAGATCAGTGGAGCTTATCCAGAGCACAATTATGACTTCAGAGCTGCTAGGTACTGGACAAGAGGACCAGTCACCTAGCCAATTGTAGCTGATAGGTGTCCTGAAAATGAATACCTGTGCGACCGGGTTAGCACAGTCGTGGATGCAAGTTGGGGGAGTTGATTTGTTCAGTGTGGTTGTAAGAAGGGCTGTGTATTGAATTGTGTATGGTGTAGGTAGTCTTAGATAGTAATGTGCAAAGAACTGACCTCATTCTGTAAATTCCATGCCTTTCATTGATGGGTTACAAATATACTTAAATATTTTTAGCTAAGTTTAATTTACCAGTAGTATTTACTATTTAGGAGACACATTTTAACAACATTTCTTTCTAACTATTAACTTATTTTCTGTTGTCTGCTTCCTGTTTCTTTACCTCAGTGTAACATAAAAAATGTCAAGGGAATCTGTCTATATATGCTTTATTTTAACAGTAACATTCTGTTAAAACTCAGAAAAAAATTAAATCAGTCCCTTATAAGTTGACCTCTGTGATTGCTCCATGAAACCAGGACACTCTGTCATTTCAGTCTCATTTGTGCCTACCCTGTGCTCATACTTCTTTCCAGCATTCTTCCCATCTATCATCTGCCCACAAAGCTTTTAAAAAAATCCTACAAAAAACAAACTATTTTGCATGCTAAAATAAAACATAATCTCCACACAAAATGTCCCCTTTCTCCCCACACCTCAGAAATATTTTTGCCAGATGTGCTTGGCTGAAGTGCCAAACACAGTAGATGCTGATCACATGGTCACAGCTGGAATTGACTTAAAAATTTCTATTCAGTGGAAATTACCATCTTGTTTTATTTTCATTCAGAAAAAAAAAAAAAATGGTAACGTAGATGACATCTGTCTTTCCAGCTGTTCCTTGTGCTCAAAGAACTTCTCCTCTCTCAAAAATTAGCCAAAAAAATAAAAAAAGTAAAAATGAGGAGTCAGGACAAAACAAACAAACAACAACAACAAAAGACAAAGAAAAGAAAGAAACTGATAAACTAATCCAAAAAGGTAATGTGATAAGGATGCTACATGCCTGTTTTGCTGTAGTTTTCCCATGTTTAAATAAACCCCAAAGTGCTTCATAGGCTCCACCATACGATTGTAATACGTGTAGAATAAAATAAAGTCACTGTGATAAAATTGTAGAGCCATTTGTCAAATGCTTTTGAATCTTTTCTGCACTCTGCCTGCCAGTTGATCTGCATTAATATTTTTATAACTTTCTCAATATTTCAGTATTCAGCAAAAGCAGCAATAAGTGCCCCAAAGATTCCTGATTTACACCCAATTCTGCACACTTAGTATGGTAGTCTACGCTATATTACTTCTACGTAATATTTGATTGTGAACAATTGATCAAATATAAAGGCTCCATATCTGCTGGTTTTCCATTTCACACAAGATACGTTTCTGTTCAGTGTTCTTTTTATCAAGCTGTGGCTTGTGACACTTTAGAAATAAAGATCAGGGCTCTCTTTAGAAAAAGCTACAAACATTGTGGCAATTAACAACTCTGCTTGGAGTAGCGTGCTTCCCTGTACATTTCTATAGGATGTGACCAGGCATTTAAAAAGAAATATTCTACAAGGAAATATATTCTATACAAATTTGTGATGTGAATCAGTAATCAGATAAAGCCTGTTTCAAATTGCACCAAAGATGCATAGTTATCTATATCCAACTGTCTGTCTGTCTATCCATACGTCATGTGTTTCCCAATGTGGTGTAGAACATTCATGTGCTTTGTCCTTGTTGTACTTCATGCTTTTAAGCGACAAAATCCTTTCACTTCTGCAACCATGAATTGCAATGTCCAGCATATTCACTCCAAATGGAAAAAAAAAAAAAAAAAAAAAAAAAAGATATTATTCTTGAAAAAAAATGCAGACTTGTAGAGTACAAAATATTGCTACTCTTTAGGTCAGTAATTGCAGCTGCTGTATTTGAAATATTCATATTTTTATTGTACATAATGAATAACATGGATTCTGGACACACTGCTCTCTGTCCCCTGCCTTTTTTGGAGACTGCCACAAATACTTTAGAATAAGAGGTTTCATTTTAACCTCTTTGATTCAAATTATATTCATATTTGGCAAGACAAAGAGTGAATAAATCTTAATCATTGGAGAGTACAGAGTACTTGTGTTACCTGGATTTCCATTACAAGCCAAAATACAGGCCAATTACTAGCTTCTGTATATAGTTATTTGTGAGAGTCTGCTGGCACGAAGAAAAAAGATTTGGTTTAGTAGCTTGGTTTGACTTCAAATCCACTCATGTCTCAGGCAAGCCTCTAATTTTAAATAAAAAACATCTGTTTGCCTAGAGCTATGCCATGGATATTTCATATCAGGAGCTGATTTATTTTCCTCCTTTTTCAGTTTCAAAGTGTCAATAACGATGACATGAATGAAAGGAAGTTTACTGTATTCCCAAAACCATGTCATTGCCCATAGACAACTGGGAGTTTTGTGCATTGCTGTGTAAGAAAATCACTTAGAATGCGTCTTTCCAAACACAAATATTTACAGAGATGGGGAGGGTGAGAAAGGGAGATAGTAAACGATCTATGGTCCTGGTACGAGAGAGTCAAACAGGGCAAAGTATTCTATTGCAGGCTCACTCAAATGAAATGCTAGTTGATTTTTATCTGGACTAAGCCAGGGTATCTTTAAAACAAATCTTGTGTTCCAGGATAGGCACAGAGTTCAGTACTTTCCTACGCTGGGCAAATTGTTCCACGCTGAAACTGCACATATCAAATAGCTATGCTGGTACAGTAGAAAGGACTCAAATGTTGCTTAAACTTGCTAATACATACGCTTTTTTTTTTCTTTTGTTTTTTGTTTTCTTTTTTCCTCGTGTAATGTCTACTTCTGCTTCTTGTTTCTGACTGCTGTCTGGGATCACATTTCTCTGTTGATGTTTTGCTTGCTGTTTTATTTTAAGATGTCATTTTTCCAAGAGCCTGCAGCTCCTGCCAAATAAAAGGATATTGATTATTCTTTTTCATTTTGGCAAAATATCAAATAATGAGGATGAGATTAATTTAAAGTTCTCTCTAATCTTAGGAAGGTGTTGGTGAGGCCTTCTTCCAGGGGGCTTTCTTTTTTTTTTTTAATATATCTGTGTAAAAAAAATATGGGTGTATTTATTTACTTCTGTTTCCATATAACTCTGACCTTATAGGTGACCACCCTCATTTTGGCAAAGCAAAAGTTTCAATAACACAACAGAAAATGTTAAATCAGAGGTATTTAATGCCCTTTTGAAAGATTGAGACTTAATTGAAAAAGCAGTAAGATTTGGGAGAGATCTTGCCACTGCTAATACATTTTCCAGAGTGAATTCCAAAAGTCAATTAACTGAAATAAAAACGTTGACTCAAGGAGTAGGGTATTTCTCAATGTGAGTAAGAAGGGCTACCCCACTTTGAGCTACTTTCCATAAATGGCTGTGCTGTAATTACAGCATGTGTTAAGTTAGAGGCTTGGCTGGATAGGAATATTTATAAAAGTTGACATTTCAATAAATTGACCTGGTTTACAAGATTCTAAAGGAACAGCAAGAAATAAGGAGAAAGAAGAAGGAAAAAAAAAAAAAAAAAAAAAAAAAAAAAAAAAAAGCCAAACACCTGACATGGCAAGTGAGTTTGTTTTAAAACAAATCAAATGCGGTTCTGATCTGTGAGCCTACGAGTACTCATATAGTCAATGGAGAAAAATCAAATGCTTGTAAATACTGTTTAAGGGCTTACACACAACTTGACTTGATTAGAAAACTAAATATTTAATTATTTGTGGTTTTGATTTTATGAATGTTGCTTTCCTTTACTTGATCTCTCAAGATGTTTGACGTCTGGTGAGAGAAATTGTGGATAGCATTTCCATGTGTGGTTCCCATATAGCAGATTTTGATTCTAAGGCTGTGCTAGCATAGCTGTCCTCATGCTGGAGTCCCATCGATGTCCACGGGTTTGTCTTAATGAAGAATACAGAAACTGAAATCTGATATTAGAGTTTGGCTTGAGAGTTCACTTCAGGTTCCGCCCTTCAGCCAGTATGACGCCATCATCATTTCGGTCCCCTGCTGGTTTTAAACAATGTAGGCTTAAAACAAACACAGATTCCAGTGCCGTCTTGTCAGTATGACCGCACTTGGAAGGACCCTGTTAGCATTTTATTTTTCCTTGTGCTCTGTTTTTTCCTTTTTTTTTTTTTTTTTTTTTCTTTCTTTCTTTTCCTCCCATAATTTTAATTGCACTTGAGTTTGGTGGTAAGATTGTCAACAAGATTTTTAAGACCTATTTACCATTGTGAGTTGAATGGGTGTATTCGATACATTCAGAGAATCAGACATGCCGGGCAAAAGGCAAGAAAGTTCCAAGAGCCTCAAATGGTTGGTAAGGCAGACTTTCCGTGATTTTGGTTATCAGAGATGTGCCTCCATGAGGAAAACACGTGCATCTTAATTGTGCTTTGTCTCTTCCAAAAACAAGCTCTCACCGAGTAGTAAAGAGATCCTTCTTGTATGCAGAGTGCACTGTGACTTTCTTTAAAACTGTCATAGCTTAAAGCTTTACAGTAACAGAGGCTTTGTTCTCGTAACGCTCGCAATGTGGGTGGCAAGGCAGAAGGCAGGAGTGGTCTAAGGCTGTGGCATGGGCTCTGAGTCTAAACTGAGAGAACCATAAAAAAGGCAAGGGAAAAATGTGCTTGTATAATAGGAACCTGGTGCTGTGGAAGAGAAAACTCTGATCGGGACGCAGACTCAAGGGTCTCGGTGGGTCTGCCCTGGAGCATATTGGAGGGAGCACAGCAGCATAGGGAGACTGCTTAGAAAGGACCTGCGTGTGGGAGAAGTTGTTTGGAGCATGCAGCTACCAAGCAAAAATACTTCCTTAGGCATTTCGGTCTCCTCCTGGTGTTGATAAAGACAAGAATTCTTGATGCTCTCCCTCCCAGAAGTTAGTGGTTTTGCTTTCACTAACCCCTGTTTTTCTGCATAAACATAATGAAACTGACTTAGGTGCTGCTCTAATTATGAAGAAGTTTTAAGGTTCCTTTTGATCTTGTACACTTCAGTAGCACTTACAGGTACCCTTAATAACTGAATATACAAATTTGTACAAAGTTAAAATATTTTGTTTGTCCAGGAGGTATTCTTGAATGAGAGAAATTCATAAAGATAAAATTTTGAACCTGCTTGCTGAACACCCTATTGATTTCCCTTAAATCCACTGGCTTCTGTGTTTCTCTGGAACAAAATGGCTAAATAAACCAGCCCAGTAACTCACACACTCAGGCAAAAGGCTGTAGCTATTGCTGCATGGATCCTCAAGTCCTGAAATGAGCTTTGGGACACAAAAAGCCATTCATATTACAAATTACCCTTTGCTTTTGAACTGTAAATTATCTTTATTATTAGGCTAGCCATGGTACTGCAATTATTAGGTGCCCTGTGTCTAAAGGTTTGAGCAATTAGAAGTCTGGGGTGACAGTCTCATGATACAGAGTGATAAAATATGTCCAGTCAAGACAAAGAGATGGTCTATATTCGTGTCTTCAGCATGTATCACAGGGAGCCTGGAAGCTGTGCTGCTCTTAAACATTTCAATTAGCCCTGACATGGCCACTGTGAGCCCACAGATTATCTCTGTGTTGCTGTTAAGTTTTTATGAGGCTTTCCCCTCAGATTACCCATTTCTACTGCGATCTATAAATCTGAAACTGCAACATCTGATTAATTCTCCCAGAAGAGAATTGTGAAGATACAGATTTTTTCATTAATGAAGTTTGTGCTGTTCTAAGGTCTCATATATTTCAGCCACTCTTCTGCAGTTTTTTCCCATTCTAATCTCTTTCCTTAGGTACCAAGGGAGTCAGGGGGTTCAAAACCACCCACTTCCTCTGGCCTAGCAAATTAGACCGACTTTTCTTGTAGCACCATTTTGCAAGCTGATGGCCGTTCTTTGTTGTTTCCAGAGTGAACAAAGCTATAGCGTACCATTATTATTTCTTTATTGCAAACAATTGCTTGGCATCACTTTGCTATTGAGTATTGTGCAGTCTTTCTTTTATGCACCATATTCCAAATTAAATGTCATGTGGCTTTGCATATTCTTGAGCTTTGAGATCAAATGAACCCAAAATATAAAATGAAACTGAACTAAATCTGCTACATATTTCCTCGTCCCAGATGGAAAATTTGGGAAACAAATACTCTTTGCAGATAGGGAAGCTGAGGCACAGATGTCTGTTTAAAGGTACTCTGGTGGCAGACAGAAGAAAATATCTGTCTCACTGCCTGTCTTATCTGGCGGGGAACACTGGATGATATTCATGTGGTATTTTCTTCAACAAAGCAATTGTTTCACTGTAGCCTTAGATAAATTAGCTGAATGATAAAGAAACAGATAAGAATCCAGATGTCATGTGTAGGAATACCCTTTCAATTAGCTTAGGAACCCTTGAAGTAGTGTTTCCTGGGTTCTGTGTCATAGAGGCCTCCAAAAGGTGTCAGAAGAGCAATGTGGTTTGTGTGTTTGCATCTATACTTCTCATGTAAAGATCAAAAGAGATGGGATAGATAACTTTAGTCCTCGGAATGTATTTTATATGGATTTATATATATATACATATATATATATATTTAGTGTGACAATAGTATGGCAATGGTGCTGAAACTCCCGATGTTTGGAATACTGTGAAGGAGGAGCACTGTCCACCAGCCATCCTTGCCTGGCCTTAGCCTGGGACCATTGCTTCCTGAATTTCCCAGACAATAAGCTTAGTGGCCAGTTCAACTAGGCCTTTTGTAGCCACTTTAAACTTGCCATCCTTTTGTCCATTGAGCGGATACTGCACTTCCCTGCCTGGACACAAGGTAATATCTGCTTTTGTTTTACCTCCTCTGTAGTATCCCACCAACAACATAGTCAGGAATATGTTCGAAGCAGAGGAGTGAAGTTGGTCAGCAAAACAGTTCCAACTGCAGCCCGTAGATCAGCAGTGAGCCTCTAGAATGAAGCATTGAAAATCCAGGCCAAGTGCTGTCTAGGACAAGGGTCTGTGAAACACCTTTTTGGTTCTGTTATAAAAAGTTGTAATGCTCTGGCCAGGGGCCAACAACTCATCTTCATCTTTCTGTCCACATGAGGTACATGCTTTCATGTTCTCCATGTGCATTTCTACTGACATCTATCTTGAGACAATTGGTATTATATTCTACCACCGTGTCAAACACATCTTGAGCTGCAAGAGAGATGGAGATGAATATTCATATAACTCAAGAAAAACAGTAGGTTTAACTCTATGTATTTGTGAACAACCTGGTGACATTAAACGTAGATATTTTTGTAGTGATTTTGACAAGCTTTGCTTATAACTTATAAGGAAGAAAAGAGTATATTTGTTTCAAATTAAGTAAACTCTAAAGGACTCCAGATGTTTTCTTTGCCTTTAGTACTCAGTGAACCTGCAGATGAATGTAGGTGTTTCCATTGCTTGTGTTGTATGCATTTATGGTTTTGTGTTTGTTTTTGGGTTATGCAAGTTTATACAGAGGATATTTACCAAATACCCTATTCATCAGTGGTCAGCCTGAAGCAGCCTTCCATGCATTTTCAACAATGTTATACACATTGGTAGGAATGCTTGTCATCTCACATCTCATACCAAATCTACAACTGCTCCATTTAAATTTTGCATCTGTCTGTTGTTCCTTTATATTCCTTAGGTATTATACTTCACAGAAACCCATAGTACTAATGCATGCATTTTGAAGCCGTGTTTACTTTTGATTGCTTGGAAAGATATTGACTGATTGGTTGGACAAAACTCCTGGTGACAGTGCTGTCTAGTAATTTTATCACAGCTGTCCCCATGTGTGTTAGGCTTTCTTAAACAAAGCATTGCATTGTAAATCACAGAAATAAAATTTGTGCTTTTTTTTAGCCCAACTGTATTTTGAAGTAATGAGCGCTATTCCTCCCACCTGCACTTTGCTTTTTCAACAAAGACTGTAGTGGTAATAAACTCTGCCTTCTCTCCCCTGTCTCAGTGCTTCCGCCCCAATTTATTTTTAAAAAGGTATTTCTCATTTAGGCTCTTCTTTTTCTTGCCTGCAGGGATATAAGCTGTCAGTCATCAGATTTCCAACAAAGATACTGATGGAGTCATTGAAATTTTGGTGGTTCTATTTTTTAAAAACTTCTGTAGTGGCTTCTGTGTGTACTGCTCCAATTTTGTTCCTCAGCAGATACCTATAATAGGACAGTCAATTTCCTTCCCTTCCACTAATGTAAAGGGAACACGACTACTGATGCATGTGCCAACACAAGAAGCCTTTATTCCTCTTATTATCTCTGCCAGGAGCACCAACATCAGGGAAATCTCAAGGGCTTTCGATCCCCCTTTGGCAACAAGGATGACTCACCTGCCTAACATGTATGGATTATATACTCATCAACAGATGAACGCATTGACAGAGCTGCAGAACCACATTGTTTTATAGGGCCGTTAGGTATCAAAGCTGTACTATGGGGCTGTTGAATCTATAGATGTAACAGAGGGCAAAGCCATTTAATTTTTTTTTCATGAGTGGATTGCTCTGTTCCCTTCCCAGAAGGGATGTACATATTGAAAGTTGTCTGTCTTTGTGCTAGCTGTAAATATGGGCATAAGAATTTCTATGTCTCATGTTAGCTACCCAGCAGGCATAAATGGAGCACAGTCAGTATATGGGATTCAGAACATGAGATGTGTATCAGTATGTTCTGACACGTCAACATTTTTTGCATAACCCCTCATTTCTTTATTCCCCAGTCTGCTGTAACTGTGACTGTACCTCTCTCCTCTCCCTATCCAACAGGGCCTAATTCCCTTATTATTCTCTTTCTTGTTAATAAGCCCCTCTGCTCTGCAGATTCTAACAAGCCATTTCTCTCAAATTGCCTAATAGATTAACATAATTAAGTTAAATCACAGCAATTGTTTCT
This sequence comes from Nettapus auritus, assembly GCA_011076525.1. Lineage (NCBI taxonomy): Eukaryota > Metazoa > Chordata > Aves > Anseriformes > Anatidae > Nettapus > Nettapus auritus. The sequence continues at coordinate 16,843,402 of CM021775.1, forward strand.
GATCTATATTTAGCTTCAAGTTTGCTGCTTCTGCTTCAGGTGTGAAGATATTCTTACAGGCCTGAATGCATATCAATTTTTCCCAAATATAGCAGTTGGTCTAGTAAGACGTGTTCTTCTCTCTGTAAACTTTGCCTTCCCTTATGACATCTGAGCTTCTCTCCCCCCAAATGGGATCCGTGTCAGACTGCTCTGTAATAGAGTGATGTGTTGTGTGGCCAGGATCGCCTCAGCAGATCACTGCTGCTTTGGCTCTAGAAATGTATGCATTGTGAATGACATCATTGTTAGAAAAGTCATCCTTTTATAAAGAGAAAAAAAAAATAAATAAATAATAGCCCAGCTCATGCAGTGGAAGGAGAATCTGCATCACTACACTGATTAGAAAGCTTCAGAGGTTTCTAGGTTTAGTGGCAGACTTAATGTGGCCCCCCTGAAAGGGCTAGCGGGTTCCTCCGTCCCTTCCTCATTACTGTTTAATTCAACAAATCTTTTCTCTTTTCCCCTTTATTTCTTTATCCCTCACAATCCATTGCTCCTTTCCCCTGCCAGCTGGCTCCCTCAGCTGCTCCATTGATCTCTCAGCTGCTCTGGCACTCCTGATATCAGACGCAGTGGGAGGCAGAGTAGCTCAGAGATCAGCAGACCAGCATACAGACCAACATGAGTGAATCCCAGAGCCCCAGCAAAACCCCCTGAATTTGTTCGCTTGCTCTCTCTCTCTCCCACAGCAACCCTCTTTGAAATGGTAGGTTGGCATTGATGAGTCTGATGCTTTTGGTAATAACGGTAATAGCTCTGGTCCTTCACCTAGTTTCTGCAGTCGTTTCTGCAGAGTTAGGGTTCTGGCTGAGCTATGGAAGCCAGACGTCACATTGCCGTGAGAGAGGGTCCTTGGCTATGTTACCAGCCTTGGGCAGCCACTCTGTATGCTTCTAAATGCTGTCTCACCACAGGATTGGAGTTTGTGAAAGGTAATACTTTAAATTTGAGAGGTATGGAAGAATCAGTACAAGGTGGAGCAGGAAGACTGTGAGAACAGGTTTTGAAAATGATCATGATGACTTATGTATCCCTTTTTTTCCTCTTTGGCTGATTGTTGTTTGTGCTGTGTAAAACAAATGGCATGACAAGAATGAATTCAGACATGTCAGAATGATTTTACATAACTTATGCACACTTTCCTTCCCCTAGAACATGGAAGGAAAAGGTGACAGAGATAAGCTGCAGCAATTCAGCAGATATAACTGCATTTGTTTCTAGTGTCATTTACTGTTAGGTACTGCAGGTCCATGTTCATGCTGAAGATCAGTATGTCAGTTGCTCTCATTTTGACAGCTCTCGAGAGTCACAGCTGAATTTATTTTTAAATTTTGATTCTAATGTACAGTGCCAGTGGAGATACACTGCTGTGACTGTTTATTGAAAGCAGGTCTGGTAAGCATGGCCCAAAGCTTTTATAGCCAGCAATGACTTCGGTTGCCTAGAAGTGCCAGCCTGTATTCTTTTCTCTTCTTTTCCCTCTTCTCGTCTCTCCCCACATGCCTATTCCAGGTTATCAGAGACAAGTTGCATAAGCCACTCTTCTCAGTAAAGAAATTTGATGCAATAAAAGATAGTTTATTATATGACATATTGATAGTATTCTTGGTTTTGTTCTTTTCACGGGAATATCTGTGAGTGTTTTACAAGGATTATTTGTATCATAGACATACTATCCAGATGTGGAACCCTCAAGTCCATCCAGTAGGTCTGTTACAGAATCAGAAATACCTGAGTCACTATCCAATGCTTTATGCGTTTCTCAGAAAACCATGAGCCAAAGAATTCCAGGTTTGGGGAGTTTAAAATCTGAACATGGATCAAAATTGCACATGTGGTTCCTTTTCCTTTTTCAGTGTGGGCTGAGTTGAAATGGCAAGTCTTAAAATAGCCCTGTAGGTCATCAATATTGGAATATAAGATTTGCACTAATTTCTTTTCTGAATAAAGGTATCATTGATGGCAAAATATGAATAAATAAAACCCCAGAGAGTAAGAAACCTATTCATGAAGAGCTGTGAAATGTGGGAATAGGATAAGCTAAAAGGGAAGGAGAATACTAGTACGCTGCTGTAAATGGTGTTAAAATAATCATGAATATTGCAGAAGTCGTATTGATAACAGCTTAAGTATATTTCCATAGGTGTTTCTTTATATTTACATATTAATTAGTGGATACCTAAGATATTATGTTACTAGAATGTCTGTGATATCCATGTTTTATTGACAGACTATTGTATCCAATAAAAGTTGCCAGATGTGGAAAATTAATTTGTACAGGCTTAATCAAATGGAGAATTTCTAATTTTGCCAGCAGTGGCAAGGTTGCAAGAAATCAAGCTAGGTGTGTAGTGCTAGAGTAACCCTGCAGATGGTTTGCCGAAACACTTCCCATTCCCCAGTGGTGATGGGCCCTCCCTCTTTCCACCACCTGCAAAGGAGGTCTGCAATCTCTGTATGCTGGGTAGGCCGGTCCCTTTGGAAATCTTCTCTTAGGATACTTGCAGCATTCAGGTAGGGTAGATGAGGTACTATAATCAAGGTCAATTTGTTCAAAAGCAGAGTAGAGGTGTTGATCAAGAAAACACTTTATTAAGACTATTAGGCCAAATTCAGGGCAGGGAGTCAGAATTTTTATCTTGTCTGTACCATTGACTCAGTTGCTTCTCCTCGTATGAATGGAAATAGTAATTTCTACCATATTTTCATTTCTCATCTTTGTACCATGCTTTAAAGCTTTAAAATGACATAAATATTATATGCAACACACCAAATTGTGGCAGTTTAATAACATAACACTATGAAATTATCTGGTCTCCCATGCAAAGCATGGAATTATCATGGGTGATTCATTGCTGGGTGCTCTGTGCTCTGCATCAGCTCCTAACCATTGGTGTTAAAGGGGCACTGTGCTGCTGGAAGTGAGCTGTCTTTGTGGAGACGTAAAATGAGAGTCTTGATCACTGTTATTAAAGAAGGGGTGGTGCTTTTAGTTAACACTAGTGTTCAGGCCATTTTCCAGCGGAGACAATTTGTTATTTCCACAGAAGTGTTAATTGCAGATCTGATCAAGTGAAAGTCATCAAAAATTATGAGACGTCATTTAGACAGATTAAAAATATAATTTTGCATTATATGTGCTCTTTCAGCACCCAAAGAGTAAACCATAACTCTCAAGTTCAGCACTTTGTCGTTATAGTGCAGGACTAGGCTAAATGCTTGACCAGTCTGAATGCTTGAATTCTGGAGCCCTTTTTAGAAAAGTGTTTTTAAAACAAAAGTGTTAAAGGTCCTCTCTTTGTGTCATTCCCTTATGAGAATAAAAGAAAGATCATCAACAACTTGCTATCACTGAGTTTTGTGATTTTCTTTCTCCTGACTGCATCTTAGATTATGTACTTAGCCAAAAAATACTTGGAAAGTAAAACTGGCATAATGAAATATATAGGAAGCTGGTTAGGTTTTAATACACTCAAAATATTTGAGGAGCAGCTGATAGTTGTATGGACTGGCCTGTGTTGTTACTGAGGTTAGTATCATTTGACATTGTAGGCTGCATAAATATTTGTATCACAAGATAATACAGCCAGACATCATTTCTGGGATTACATCCTTAACTGATCCGGCTACTTTCTAACAACAAGATCCTTAGTTAGGATGGCTGAAGTAGCTCAACAAAAGTTATGAGTGAGCTTTTCAGATTTATCCAATTAATGTTTAGACCTTTAGCTTTGAGATCTAATTTGCTGCTTGATAATGCTAACTTTGCTTTCTTTGGTGCACCTAACTTATTTTACTTTGTTCTGCTATACCTTTAGACAATGTGACTAATAGAGTAGAAAATGCGTTTTATACAGCCATCTTATTTTAGAGAGGTAAGGAAAATTATTGTTTTGCCTTTACGATATATATATATACATATATATTCGCTATCTGCATAGAAGTCATCTGCTACAGGCACATTATGCTGTAAGCCAGAATACAAAATTATATGTTTCCATTTTCATTATAAATTAATCTGGAAGAATTAGTTTGGAAGCATGTGAATTAAAACATAGCTCTTATCGTAGATCGTTGTATTACAGAGGTCTTTGGATGTTATTAAGAGAAGGTTTAGAATAATGTCATCTGAGTGATACTGAGCTTGAATGCTTATGTTTTTTTCTATAATAAAACTGTAGTGTTTTTTTTGTTTTTTTTTATCTTCTAGCTCATAGGAGAAAACAATCAGAATGGCTATGAGAGACCTGTGTGGAACAGATGTTTTCTAGATTCTTTTCTAGTTGACTGTCACTAATATATGTTGATAGATGCAGGTGGATTCTTTGGTTCTTTTTAATGTCATTTCTGTGTTTCTCTGCGATACCATATTATATAAGGATCTGAATCTCAAAATGAAATGCAGTTAACATATTGTTAACGTTGTAAGGGGAGTTTTTTTCTGGAAGGTTGATTATTCAAATTTAGTATCTATCTTTCAAATTTAGTATCTATTTTCCATCAGTATTTGCAGGCTTATTGCTTTTCTTGGATTCGTCTGTTGTTTAAAAAATATAGAAATAGGATGATACAATTTACACTCAGCTCTGATCTCAGCAAGCTTCAAGGCATCTTAAAATGGGGATTTCTAATGATGATGAGTGACAGCTTAAACTGGCCACCTATGCTGTTGAATCTAAAGACATAGAAAGGGCTGATCCTCTAAAATAACGTTTTGAAATGTCCTTAGAATCCTGTGTTTTCAAACCCAGAGCTGTAGCAAGGATTTTCAAAACATAATCTACTGCAGATGCTTTTCTGAAATCTGTCCAAATATGAAACTTTTGACCCCAAATATCTTCAGAAGGGGATCATTTTTGAAGGAAATGGATGTAAAACCTAAGTGCACAGTTAAAAGTACAGATTTTTTTGAAAATCCATGAGTAAATGTATGAATTTACAGAATTAAAGATCAATACAGATTATGGTCTTTGAGCCAGAGAAGCAGAAATAAATTACAATCCAGAAATCGTAACCCAAATTTTTGAGAACTTAAAATAAATGAAATTTATTAATAATTGATGCAGCATTGATTCTGCAATGAGAGAAAGAATGGTTGGAGAAGATAATTTCCTTAGACCAAAAGGATAATAAAACTGAAAAAATAAAAATAATAATTAAAAATTTAAAAAAATGAAAGGCTGGTCATTCATACAGGAGCTATTTTTTGTAATGATGTCCTCCTGAAACTATACCAAAATAATGGAATAAGCATGAAGAGTTGGCTGTTTTTTTTGTTTGTTTTTAGGTGTTGGGTTTTTTGGGGGGGGGGGGTAGGGGGGTGGATTTGTTTGGCTCGGGGTGTTTTGCTTCTGTTGTTTTATTATTATTATTCATATTTGTCTTTATCCCCTTTTATCTGAAATACCATGTTTTCACAATTTCTTAGCACATAGGACGTTACAAAAATGTCAGTTTGAAATCCAAACAGTATGTTCTAGATACATACGAGAAGTTACAGCATTTCACAATTAAAACAAGCACCGTAGCAAACAAGATGGAGATCTTCACTCAGCTTTCATGGTGTGGTCTGCTTTTGTGACCTTAGTTTGAGTAACACAGCTGCAAAGCACAAGTGCTCTGGAGGGACAGGATGATGGTTTGTTTTACAGTCTTTTAGTTTATCTAGCAAACTAAAATAACAGTTGCTTTGTAGTCAACTTTGCTGGACAGATAAACAATAGTGACAATTTCATATGATGTATATAGACAGAAGAGGTTAGCTGCAACCCCTGAGTGATGGAGCTTGTCATATTCCCTTCTCCAGTAATGCACAAGGTTAGAAATCAATGTCTTAATCATGGGCAGCTCTGGGCAATTCAGATATATCACACACAAACAGGCTTCTAATTACATTTAAGAAATACATATCATACATATATAAACTGACATAAATATCAGAGTGGTGTTGCTAGCTGTCAAAATGGATAAGTATAATTCCCTCAGTGGCCCTTGACAGGTTCAATACCTGCTACGGAGGTGCTATGAACAGCATTATACGGCTGATTGAGTTATGACAGCTCTAACCCAACAGGGAAGCAAGGCAGGAAGGAATAGCCTGGGCTGCAGACAAATGATGATAAAGTGATCACTTTAAAGAACAATCTCCATAATATTTCATGCTCGCTGCACGGTGTAAAGGCAGCCTTGACTGCGGGGCTAACTGCTCTATCAATTGATTTGATTCACTGCTGCAGCTACTCCCAGTCATAATATTTCAAATAAATGGTACCGTGGATAGAAATAATATCTGCATCAATATTAACCCTGAAAGGACTAATGGACAAAAGCTGTAATTTCCTGGACACCCTAATAATGCGTTTTGACTGGGCTTGGTGTGGAATGATTTTTGTCTTTTTTTTTTTTTTTTTAATATGTATATAAAAACACTGTATTGTTTACTTAAACTTTCCTATTGTGGCTATGAAGAAGCTTTGCAGCTCAGGCCTCATTCATAGCTTTAAGTCTAATTTTAAAGGCAATTCTACTAAGTACTATTTTTAACTGTTTATATTGAACGTCTTGAACTAAAATTACATGAATTATATGAGAGAAAAGGCATGACAAGCATTTTTAGGATGTGTGCATTATACCATGTATGTGCACATATGTACGTACAGAGGGAAGTTTTATTGCTCAAATTATTTACTAAGATGCATTTAAAACAAACAGTAAAGGCGCCTAAAATTAATTATAAATGAAAATGGAGTCATCAAAGTGTAGTCTGCAAGCACAAGGAACCAGTAAATTCTAATGATTATACAGGATGTTAGGGTTTCTTTTTTCTCTAGAAATAATAATAAGTACTATATGAGACAGGCTGAACACGTAAGAAGTACATGTGAATTTATAGGTTCATAACCTTAAATCAAACCTGATTTCTATTTTCTATGCAGTTTTTCACATACTCTGCAAAATAATGGATGTTTATTCTGTTCTTTCATTCATAACACTCTGCTGACATTTAAGTCCCTTTTAAAGATCTGCTGTGCTTATTGTGAATCAAGTTGACATGTATAAATTGTATAATTTTATTATTGTTATTCTTTTTCTACTACTCTGTGACTACTTGACCGTCTTTGGATTGCGAGTCCTTAAGGTTAGAGCCATGCCCATGTATTTAGAAACTGTGTAACGTACTGTTAATGCACGTTAACAAGAAATAATCTGGATAAATTTAAAAATCCTTTTTCTGATTACTAGTTTTTTATCTGGATAAAGATTGTCTTTATCGGACTCTCTTTTTTTTTTTTTTTTCTTTTTTGTTTTTTTTGTTTTTTTTGTTTTTGTTTCTGTTTTATCTTATTTTTCCCTTAAGAATTTAGTAGAAATCAGAGAGGGAGATTTGAGTCTCATGAGGTTTGTTTATACGTAAAGCTTAAGAAGTGGTATTTTATGAACAGTCTTGGGTGAATGTTCTGACTGCAGAAGTGGTCTTAAACAAGTTTCAGAGGACTCCAATTTATAGTTTTCCAGAAGGTGTGGGGAATAGTTGTATTTCTTGGGATACCTGAAGGTTCCAACTGAGTTTAGAAGGTTGACTTGAATTTATAATTGAAACTGATAATTGAGGAAAATCAGCATTGACTTAACTCAGCTATTTCTATGAGTCTTTGTCACAAAATACCATGTTTTCCTTTACTGTTGATCTGAGTACATAAGCAAGCTCTGTCATGCTTGTTTCTTGCTAGCATGTTTGCCTACAAATCAGTACCAAGTTTTACCAGAAATTAAAGCACATGGTTCTCATAATGTATATTTGATTGTTCTGCATTTTCTTAAGAGCCTATGCCAACACCTCTCTATTAATCACTACTCACCACTTCAGTATAGGAACACTGGAGTGTTCCACATTTTACTAAGAAAAATTTAAACCACCTCTTTTCCTTCCCTGCTTGCTTTCTTTTTTCCTTCTCCCCAGATTTTCTTTCTTCTCTCTCACAATGCATGATGCTTATTTTATTTCTCCATGTCAGTCTATTTCCTCCAGCTTCATCCCCATCTGGTGATCTTACTCCTCTCTGTCTCTAAATTTGTTGAACTTCTTTCTGAAATTGTTCTACTCTAATTCAGTTTCAGAATTTTTGTTCAGGTCATTCTTTTCCTATGAGTCTGTCCTTGCCTGGCTCTTCATCTTCATTCCTCTCCAGTTTAATGTGTCCTCTATTTCTGCTTTGCTATCCTCTTTGCATGTTATTGCTGACTTATAAAGATAGTCCACAAATGCAAACTAAACCACTACACCTATTCAGAAACCTCACTGATCTTCTTTGAAGTAAAATAATGTCGTGTCACCATCTAATATTTCTTCATGGTTATTCAGTGTATAACAGTTGAAGTAGAGCTTTGAACTTTTGCTGACAGCTGTTTACAACAACCAAACTTCTCTCCAGTGTCTCTGTTGTTGATTGTAATGTCCAGCATCATGATTCTGTCACTTACTGTCACTGTTCCTTAGCCCAGTATTTGACTTTGGCTTAGAGCTTTTGTGTGTCTTGAAATCTAGGACATGTCTTGGTCCTGTTGATTATTTTGGAAAGCTATTTCTGAAAGAGAGTGTGCCCTGTCCATTTTGTGCAGCATAAACTGCTTTCCAGCTTCTCACCATTTTCTGTGACTTGTTGCAAACTAAACTTCACTTGAAATACAGATTCAATTGCTTCACTTGCAGATGATCAGAAGCTTTTTGCAAAGCCCATTTACCTAAACTGTTTATTTCCTTCTTCCCTTATTTATCCTACATTATCTCTACCACACTGAAAGTAAAATACTTGTTTTCATGTTCGCTATTTCCTTTTCCATCGTCTATCATTCTCTACTTAATATCAAGACATCATATGCCTCACCAACCTTGATGAGTTATCAGTCTCTGTCACCCTGTTCCTTGTTCCTATGAGCATTTTTCTTCTGTCTCAATTCAATACACTTACAAGGAGCTTGCCATTTACATCTGCAAGAGTAATTCATTCTTGTCTTTCAAAGATCTACTAAGTTTCTCTTTGGCTATAGGTCCAAAAATTCACAATCAAGCTCCCAACTTGAAATCTTGCCAATATTTGCTCCATATGGTATTTTATTTTGTGTTACTGTCATCAATATTGTCTCTTTTGATGTTGTTGTTGTACTTTTCAATCTGTCTGCTTCTTTTTTTATACTTGGATGGTAAGTTATTTGGGGTGAAGACTGTCTTTCTCAGCGTTTGTACAGTATCAAACACTACAGCACTGTAGCAATCCAAGTAATTAAGACAATAACAATAACAAATGTAAGTTATACACCTGAAAGAGCTGTGAGAGTCTCATGTAATTAATACAGCCAAATTAAACTTTAAGAAAAAAATAATCTTTTCAAATATGAATTTACAGGTTGTAACTTCCACAATAGGGCCTGAGTTTTAATACTGATTTCAGATACGAAAACACAAAACAAAGCAACTCAGTTGGGCCAGGAATATGCTTTTTAAGACTGATAAATTATGGAGTTGCATCCATTTTCCAGCTAACGTAGATGAAATGTAAATACAAGATGATAACTGAAATACATCCCTTTACAGTATTGCACATGGGGAGGTGGGAAGACCCTTGATATTTTAAGGGCCAAAGAGAATCACGGGAGCTGCTTTAAAGATTAATTCCTTGTGTCTAGTTTAAAACAAGATTAAATTAGCTTGTGTGAGCTGCTGTTAGCAGATGCACTATTACATTATGCATGATTCTTGACTGCTCATAGCATGAACAAACTGCATAGTGTTCCATTAGTGATTTTCAATGCTGTGCTAAGCTTTAAGTCACATAGACAGGCCATTGTATTGGGTTTACTTTGTGGATGTGTTTTCCAGGCAATTTCACAACCTACCTGATCACTGTTATTGATTGACTGGGTTTGAAATGGATAAAAGAATTAACCTGTGTAAGGGTAGCAGAATGGAGTATATACAGTATCCTATATACTTAGGAAAATCAATAGTACTCTAATGTAGAAAATTTAACCAGACAAGGCAAAACCATCTTGCCCACCTGCATCAATCTTGATGCTCCCCACAGTGTATCCCATTATATTTATACTATGTGCATATGCATATATGCTTTAAATGTGCTGGGTTTTGTGTTTTGTTTTGTTTTGTTTTTTCTCTTCCCTTGGACACTTTCTACTATTCTCTGTAACATTATGGATGTACACATGCTCTAAAGCAAATGGAGGAACTCCTGACAGGCGTATTTTTCCTCTCTCATGGCCACTTTTGAAGAGAAACACGGGCAGCTATGCATATGTAAAAACTCTCATCTTTCATCTGTAGAGGTACAGACATATTACTACTTTCTCTCTTACTCTCTGTCTGACCAACTTCTTCTGTTAGTCCTATTGCATTAGTAGTAAATTTACACTTTCACATCCATTGTGCCCTGTCCTACCCCCATAACCTTTCATTCAGGTGTTAGGCCTCAGTGATTTCCACCTCCCATTTATGACATTTTTCCACCCTCCTCTGCCTTTTGTGCATGATGCGTGCACATTTATTTTTTGTGTCATTATATTATTATTCTTATTTCTCATACTTGCCAGATAAACCGTACTGACTTCTTATTCCAAATAATCTTCTCAGTATTGGCTGATTAGATGTTCCTTAGAAAAAACTTAACAAGCTCAAGTTTGTAAAACAATTTTGTGGAAATAAAACAAAGTTATGGCTACTTGAAATCTTTACCAGAAATACTGCTGAAGGTAGTATCAGAGCTGTTATTCATCCCTGAAATTGAGGTAATGAGTTTTTATAGTTTACTTCTGTCATGTAATTAAGGTCAGGAAATAAGCTTTAGTACAGCTATGGTTGTATTATGTTTGCTCCCTCCAGCATCAAGAAACATTAAACATACCAAACCTCTGGCCTTCTGGGAATTCCTGCCCTCCTGGCCAACTCCTTTTTCTTCTTGGCTAACTTTCCTTATTCACAACCTCTTCTAAAGGAAAAGCCACCCAGAATGACATTTCTGTCTCTTCTTTCAAGAATCCCAGGAGACTTCAGGAAGAAATAAGTGAGAAGTAATAATGCTCCCCAGCTTGTGCTTAACCCACAGGATGGGAAAGGGAAAGACAAAGAAGAAAGGGTTCTGCAATGCAGTTTTAGAATGGGTGTCTGGTCTACTATTTCCAGGACAAAATTTTAACAGAATCAATTAATATTCTTATATTAATTTAAAATTCAAGTGTCTTTTTTTTTTCTTCTTACAAAATTTAGAAATTTTGTTCCATCTTGAAATTAATATTGCTTTGAATCATCTCCTGGAATATGCAAGAACTTGATGAGTAAATTGTATTAGGAGGTTTTTTGCTGATTAAATCTTTGTCTTTTGCCTAGAACTGTCCAAACTCACAATCTCTCGTGGTAAATATTTTGTCACATAATTTTGCCGGGCATTCCCCCACAGCTTTATAGGTATTTTATTTTTTGTAGCTGTCTAAGATAGAAACATAGAACTTGGAAATTCTTCAGTAATTTCAGCACTGGTAGTCACTCCAGCTATGCCCTTACTCTCTGTAGACCTTCTCTGTAAAATGGGTGTTAGAGTGGCTGCTCACTGAGCTAATGTTGTGTTAGCTAATGGCTTTAATATGAACTAATAAAACTATACAAAACTGGTAAAGTTTCTTGGAGGCAAAATTGATTGCAGAAATTACTACATGACTTCAAAATGCTATTATTGTTGTTTAAAGAAACCAATAATTTGAGACCTGTTTTTCACTCCTGCCAAGGGATACAGAAATTAGAAAAGCCAAATCAATCACGTGGCTTTATATGTGAACTCTTTCTGCTCAAATCTCTGCCCAGACAGGATCAACTTGGGTGGTAAGGTCAGCAGGGTGACGGAGCTGGCTAGTGGTGTCGCTCCTTTACCAATGTGCACTGTCCAAGCACCGTGCAATTGCTGCCAAATCCCAGCACGATGGCAGCAGTACGGGCAGAGGAGTTAGCAACATGCAGAGGAAGACTGCTAATAGAAAAAATAGGTTTCCCTCAAATGCTAATGTTGCTAAAAGGGAAAATAATCTTCTGGTTCATAGACACTTAAAAGAGACCTGTGTAATTTCTAAGCAGTCAATGTAAACAAATATTCCCACAGAAAGCAAATACGTTGTTAAAAACAAAACAAAATTCTCTATCCACATGAAGGCTTTTTAGAACAATGTAGCAGAAACTGAATCAAAGGCCACTGAAGTTTTTTATTGCTGTGGGGAAAAAGGTCCAAATATTGCTTGGCAAATTACTGTTTGCTAGGGGCACTATTACCAGTCGACACAATCATTGGTCAGCAAATTGGTCACATTATCGGTTAGTAAATTTGAGAGTGCAGAATTATTTATTGGTAAATTAGAGATGGCAGAATTATTGGTTGGTAAGAAAGGAATTGCACTGATTGGTTAGCAAATTAGAGATGCTTGGTTTTGTCTGTGGATAAATCAAGGTTGGTCAGATATTGGAGGCCAAATTAAAGATGGCCATATTATTTATGGTTACTCTGGTAAATGTTGAAATCCTACTTTATGTGTTAGAAGCAGATAGACATTGGGAGGGTTTGTAGGGTTCTTTTTTTTTGTTTTTGTTTTCTGATTTACATTTATATTTGCAGTTCATAGTTGAAGAATTGTTGAGGGTATTAATAAGTAAGTAAACACACAATTTTCCTCTCTTACTTCATGATAGAACTATGTGTTAGCTGAACCTGTGCAGAGTGCCAGAGGACTTCTGAAACTGTTTGTATGAAATGAATATTAAAGAAAAGCATTAGATTGTCAGAGCTAAAATCTGAAGCCCTTGCAATTCCAGCAGCAAGTGCAGTACAGGAGCAGTGAAGTTATTCCTCGCTGGCCCGTAGTCAGCTGGCACCAGGAGAAGCTGGTGATGTGAATTCCTTTCCTGGGAGGCTGCCTCACGGATGGTTGAGGGCTGCTACCCTGCTTACTTGTCTGTGAACTGAGATCAGCAAGGACATGGAGCAGTGGTTTCTTCAAAGCAATCCTTGCTGTGAGGTGTGGGGATTTCTGTGAGCAGCAGCATCCATCTATTTTGTCTCTTGCACAAAAGCTAAACCACTGCGCCAGGGTCAATAACCAGCCATTGTTACCATGTAGTAAGAGTTTTTTGCTGGAGAACTGTAGCTGAAATCACCCTGTTCTTGCTTAGGAAAGCAGCATTTTTTATCTCATTTATATCAAAAAATACCTTAGCTTTCTATTGAAATAGAGTAATGCAGTGGAAACTGTTTCCTGGCATTTTTGTATTCTCAGTTGTCTCCAGTTCTTCCATTTTCTTTTCCTCTATGTACAGAATCCCATCTTAAAAGCAATCCTGCTTTTGTGTACTGCAATAGAGCAATTCAGTATCATTCTAGAACACTGTAAGAATAAAGTTTTTTTCTTGAAAACTTTGCAAACAATGCGTGGAACACAATTGTTAAACAATTAAATAATTTTAGATTTTCACAATGTTGAAGACAATAATAGAATACTTATTAAGAAAAGTCCATGGCTGTTTATATAGCTGTTGAATTCTACAATGGAGACCAACACTAATTAATCAGATTTACTTTTCCAAAGGGACACTTCATAATGGTTTTGACAATAATACAGATGGAGTCAGGGAGGATGTATTTTAAAACTTGAGGAAAGTCTTAAATTTTGAAACATTAAAATTTTCTTTTTATATGAACTCCTGTAACAACAGTGCCCCTACCTTTCTTGTCTACTAATTCTGCCAAAAATGATGTGTTTATTTGGAAACAGTAAAGTATGTTTGACATTTTTAAGACACAGCTAGTGGGGAATTTTGCAAAAGTGAAGGGGGTGAAAAGGAATTTTTATCCTGCTAAAGTAGCAACGCGATCACAAGATATCTGGGTTTTATAAATCTCCTGGATTGAGATAACATATGCTGCACATTTTTTGGTATTTTCATGAATCAAAAAGTAAGGACTTGGAATACACCAGAGCATTTCAGTAACACAATGATTGTTCAGTATTGAGTCCAGCTTGAACTGCTCATCTGGAAAGTTTTAGCTGAAACCATTATAATTAATTAGAGATGGTTTAACCATTTCAGAGAAACATAATTATAGGGCTCCCTCTTGTCCTGGGTAGATGCCTATGTAATCTGCTCTCCAGAAACGAAATAATCCCATCGGTGCCAACCACATTCTGCTCTCAACTCTCAAGATCGTGTAGGCTCACACAGTGAGGCATCTCAGCCTGGATTGTTGCGTACTTAAGGGCTTTCCCTCTGGTGATTTGTTTCAGCCCATTACAAATCTTTGGATCCATATTCAGGCTTTATCAAGATCTGGGGTATTGAATTGGGACAAACTGCCTTCAGTTGCTATTCAAATGTAGCATGACACAGGAAATATAAATGAGAAAGAAAAAAAAAAAAAAAAAAAAA
>CM021775.1:16858013-16874809 GCA_011076525.1 Nettapus auritus
CAAAAAAAAAAAAAAAAAAAAAAAAAAAAAAAAAAAAAAACAGTGAGAGTAAAATGGAGAAGGAGTGAAGATAGCATGGAAATAAAGCAGGACAGAGGTGATGGCTTTTTTTTTTTTTTTTTTTTTTTCCCAAACCAACCCAAAAAAAAAAAAAAAAAAAAAACTCAATTACAACATAGGAAGGCGGAGGCAAGCTGTTAACCTTACATTAGAAAAGACTGGGATTTGGGTCTACCTCTATTTCAAATGAACATAGGATTTTATGAGAAATCGCTGGTCATACTTTCAACTGGTGAAATAGATTTAGGGGTAGGTTGATTCCTCAAGTCGTTTATCTGAGTTCTTTCCAAGCTCACTGCGGAAACTGGGATAAATCATTCTGCCTTGCTTGACGGGTTTAGCTCTCTTTTAATTTTTTATAACAAACAAAGTCATACTTCTTATTTAAATCTCTTCCAAAAAATCATTATTGTAAGGTTAGTATCAGAAATAGTATGTATTTCCCATTCTTAATTAATACAATTAATAGTAAAATATATTAATTAATACAATTAGTTTTAAAAAATAATTGTGAGGTCTTTACAAAAATGTAAAATTTAAAATTTTGGAAAAGAGGGCGGGCCACTCAAGGGGACTACAAGGATGTTGCGAGGCGGTGCAGGGACAAAATTAGAAAGGCCAAAGCTCATCTGGAGCTCAATCTGGCTACTGCTGTTAAAGACAACAAAAAATGTTTTTATAAATACATCAATACCAAAAGGAGGACTAAGGAGAATCTCCACCCTTTACTGGATGCGGGGGGAAACTCAGTTACCAGAGATGAGGAAAAAGCTGAGGTGCTTAACGCCTTCTTTGCCTCAGTCTTTAGCAGCAAAACCAGTTGCTCTCTGGACGCCCAGTACCTTGAGCTGGTGGAAGGGGATGGGGAGCAGAACGTGGCCCCCACAATCCACAAGGAAATGGTTGGTGACCTGCTACAGCATTTGGATGTACGCAAGTTGATGGGGCCAGATGGGATCCACCCAAGGGTCCTGAGAGAACTGGCGGAAGAGCTGGCCAAGCCACTTTCCATCATTTATCGGCAGTCCTGGCAATCGGGGGAAGTCCCACTTGACTGGCG
The DNA here is from genome assembly GCA_011076525.1 of Nettapus auritus. NCBI lineage: Eukaryota > Metazoa > Chordata > Aves > Anseriformes > Anatidae > Nettapus > Nettapus auritus. Next base: position 16,859,134 of record CM021775.1, read on the forward strand.
GATAGCAAACGTGATGCCCATCTACAAGAAGGGCCGGAGGGTAGACCCAGGGAACTACAGGCCTGTTAGTTTAACATCAGTGCCAGGGAAGCTCATGGAGCAGATTATCTTGAGCGTCATCATGCAGCACTTGCAGGGCAAGCAGGCGATCAGGCCTAGTCAGCATGGGTTTATGAAGGGTAGGTCCTGCTTGACGAACCTGATCTCCTTCTATGACAAGGTGACACGCTTAGTGGATGAGGGAAAGGCTGTGGACGTGGTCTACCTTGACTTCAGTAAGGCATTTGACGCTGTTCCTCACAGCATTCTCCTCAGGAAACTGGCTGCCCATGGCTTGGACTGGCGCACGCTTCGTTGGGTTAAGAGCTGGCTGGAAGGCCAGGCCCAGAGAGTCTTAGTGAATGGAGTCAAATCCAGTTGGAGGCCGGTCACTAGTGGAGGAGTCCCCCAGGGCTCGGTACTGGGACCAGTCCTCTTTAACATCTTCATCGATGATCTGGATGAGGGGATCGAGTGCACCCTCAGTAAGTTTGGAGACGACACCAAGTTAGGTGCGTGTGTCGATCTGCTCGAGGGTAGGAAGGCACTGTAGGAAGATCTGGATAGGCTGGACCAATGGGCCGAGGCCAACGGTATAAAGTTCAACAAGGCCAAGTGCCGGGTCCTACACCTGGGGCACAACAACCCCAAGCAGAGCTACAGGCTGGGAGATGTGTGGTTAGAAAGCTGCCTGTCAGAGAAGGACCTGGCTGTTTTGGTTGATAGTCGGCTGAATATGAGCCAGCAGTGTGCTCAGGCAGCCAAGAAGGCCAAAAGCATCCTGGCTTGTGTAAGAAACAGTGTGGCCAGCAGGTCCAGGGAGGTGATTGTCCCCCTGTACTCGGCTCTGGTGAGGCCGCACCTCAAGTACTGTGTTCAGTTTTGGGCCCCTCACTACAAGAAGGACATGGAGGTGCTTGAGCGAGTCCAGAGAAGGGCTACGAAGCTGGTGAGGGCTCTGGAGAACAAGTCCTACGAGGAGCGGCTGAGGGAGCTGGGATTATTTAGCCTGGAGAAGAGGAGGCTCAGGGGCGACCTTATTGCACTCTACAGGTACCTGAAAGGAGGCTGTAGCGAGGTGGGGGTTGGTCTGTTCTCCCACGTGCCTGGTGACAGGACGAGGGGGAATGGGCTAAAGTTGCGCCAGGGGAGGTTTAGGTTGGATATTAGGAAAAACTTCTTTACTGAACGGGTTGTTAGTCACTGGAATGCGCTGCCCAGGGAAGTGGTGGAGTCACCATCCCTGGAGGTCTTTAAAAGACGTTTAGATGTAGAGCTTAGGGATATGGTTTAGTGGAGGACTTGTTAGTGTTAGGTCAGAGGTTGGACTCTGTGATCTTGGAGGTCTCTTCCAACCTAGACTATTCTGTGATTCTGTGAAAATAAAATGCTTGACAATTTGTATACAGGACATTTGGGTTCTGACTATAACATTCTGAATTTGCATTTTGCTGGTGTTCTCTTAGAACAGCATGAACTGAGAATTCTGCCTTTAAAAGTATTCCTAAGCAAACCTGCACTTCTGTGGTTAGGTATATCATGTGGCATTTATTGTGTCCTTTGATTAAAGAAATTTTATAATTACCTCTGAAAGTTCTCTGCACTAAATTTCAGTTTTACCTTCTAAAAGGTAAAATTGTGCTCTGATTTACATAATATATCTAACAAAAGACTAGAAATATAACATGGCATTTTACATGATCAGTCAACATTGTACAAATTTGTTTGTGTTTACTCTGCAAGTGTTTTCCATTTGTAATTACAAATATTTTTTAATTCAAGGTTTATGTTTCATAGAGTAATAGAATATCCTGAGTTGGAAGGGACTCATGAGGATTGTTGAGTCCAGCTCCCAGCTCCACACAGGGCAACGTAAGAGTTAAACCCCATGTCTAAGAGAGTTGTCCAAGTGTTACTTGAACATTGACAGGCTCCCTGGGGAGCCTCTTCCAGTGCCTGACCACCTTCTCAGGTATTGATATGTATTTTTAGAAAACATCTGAGAATTTTCAAAATGATTGCAAGACATTTCAGAAAAAGAAAATGATTGTTTCACTGAGTACTATACTGCTCCGAATTTGGCAAATCTTTGTGAGTTTTATGTATCCATTTAGACCTGTAAATGTAGGTTACATTGACTTTTTTTTTTTCCTTCTCATTTGCAATTTATTGTATTTTTGTAGGACTAAACAAGTAATCACTACAAATCTGAGAAAGCAAACCAAAGCTTAGAATGCAGTAACAGCCAAAGGGGAAGTTTTGAAGCTAGTGCCTGAGATACTTCAGAAATTTGAACTTCCCCATTTGAATGGAATGACATAAAATGTCTTAGTCTGACATACATACTGTGATCATAAAACAATTAAAAAAAAAAAAAAAAAAAAAAAAAAAAAAAGTAAACAGATGCATGCTATCCTGTTTGCCAATTGCAGATATTTGAAAAGCTAGGAGCTATTTGAATTGTGCAGTGAATGGACTATTCTCCACTGTAGGAAGAACAAGATCTTCCCAGGATTCAAATGCAATATTTTTCATCTTCACTGTGAAGAGCTTTTTCCTCTTCTTTTCTTCAGAGGAATAAAAGGCCTTTCTGTTCTTTCAGATGTGCAACCTCTACTTTTTAGGGGGAAATGGAGTTTCTGCTCCACTCACCCATCACCACCACCCAGCAACTCTTCAGTTTCTGTGCTTGATCTAGGGGAACAATTGGTAAAGTCTGTGAAGAAAGAAAAGAGAAGTGTGTGCATGTGCGCACACATACTTTTTCACAAAAGAAGGCAGGAAGATTGGTCTTCATAAGAAAAAACTGAAACCATCTCACAGGTGGAAGTGGAAGCATTTTCTAATCTAGCAATGTGGTCAGGAAGGAATTTAAAAGCTTACATTTAAATGGTTTAGGCAGCTTTGTAGTTACGTGCCAAATGGATACATTTGCATTCATGCATTCAAATATGCAGTTTAGTGTGAACACAGTCCGCAGTATCCTTTGCAGTCCATTTGGGTGTTTTTATCATACTGCAGGTTGTTAAAATTTCACTAAACTCCCTCAGCAAGTCTCGGAACAGTCTTAATTTTTTCACTTATCCTTTCAAATTATATTTAAGTGTATTCTTCAGGCTTTCCTGGATAGACTGCGATGGGTTCAAAATTTGAGTTAGGAGGCTTGAAGGTCTAGTGTGTAGAAACTGGAGGATTAGGGGAGAGTCCTTTAGCACAAGGTTATGCTGGACAAAATCTAGCTCAGCTGGTTGCGATTCACAAGCAGTTAAAACTGTTCAGTGGTATGTGTGGAACAAAGGCATGCGTCTACACTGGGAGAACCATCAACATGGTACACGTGTATTGTCCATGCTAATAAGTGTGAGTGAGCAGATTTGAAATGGATGAAGTATTGAAGATACTCATATAAGATAAATATTCCTTCACCTCTGACAAATTCTTTCACGTTAGTTGGTAGATACATCCTATTTGTTACTCACTCTAATTTAGTCATTGTCATTATGAATCTGGCATTCTTCACAGGTATATGTATTGTGTTTTGTTTATATGCAAATACATCTGTCTGCACTACATTAAGAAAAATAGTTTTATGATGCATATGCACCATTTCAAAAATATACAAACATATTGCAGTTGTCTTTGAAAAAAGTTGGCTGTTGAATGACTTCAGACAGTGATATATTTATGTTCATGTAATCTGTGTGTTTTCTTTAAATTAAATGAATTTACTTTCATTTCATGAGGCAATAAGTAAATTAAAGGAAAAGCCCTTTGTAGGCTACAGTTTTTATGATGTCCTAACCTTAAGAAAAAGAAAGCTGGGCCAACTAAGTTGTTCTTGCTTTTATTAAAGTTCCTGTTGGCAGCGCACTGATGGGACACATTAATCTTAGCCCCTTTTCCTCAGTATTAATACTTAGAGGCCTAGGATGAATAAATCATTCTAGAGCCCATTTGGATCTGTTGGCACCTTCCCTTTTACATTGTTGCTGGATGAAAAGGCTTCTCTACGTGTTAAAGGCTTGGATAACACAATTGGCTGAACGCAAAATTACCTACAATAATTTGTGAGTGTTCCGCTGGGGGTAGGAAAAAATGGAGCAGGATGGTTTGAACACCTGTAGTTATTCAAAAAATTAATTGCCTCACGAACATGTGCAACAAGCCTGTGAGCTGCTACTCATAGAAATGCTTACATTTGCTTCTGGCCCTCAATGCCCTGTGTAGCCTTTGTCACTGAGATCAGCCAGTGGTGTTTCCATTCTAGTTCTGAGGTATTTGTTGATGGTAAGGAGGAAAAAAAAAAAAAAAAAAAAAAAGTAGTTGAAATGCATCCTTTTGTGTTGCATTGGTCTGTCTCCAATCACTTCGTTAAAATTTTTGAAAGCTGGGGGATAGGCCACATCGGTTCAATTCAAATGGACTAAAAGTAGATTTTTCTATTTTTATCTTTCCCTTTATTATTACCCGAAAGATTAAAACATAAGGCAAAATAAAATTATCAGACTTTAAAAATAATGTCTTTCCTCAGTTTCCTCACATCTTGCTGCTTTCTGGGGAGCTTTTGTTTCTCTTTGAGTCTGTTTGTGTCTGCAGTGTGCCAGCCCGTTGGCTGAGAAGCCCCTCATTGCTCTCTCTTGCCAAACTGCCCAGCTCTCAAGGTCTTCCTCCAAAACACTGCCTCATTTACCTCAGAAACAGTTATTGGCTGCCAGCCTCCTTGGCCCCCACTGGATTCAATTCATATGCAGTTCTGTGCATGTTCAAGGTAGTACACAACCAAAATGTGGCTGTGTGCGAGAGGGGAACAAAGGCTGTGGTGGCCAAGGTGAAGGAGCAGAAGGAAAGACAGAGAATGAGTTGTGCTCTGCAGTACTGTGGAACTGGCAGGTTTATAGTCCCTTCAGTACCTACCCAACAAATCACTGGTGTGATTCCTTCTCTGTGGTCTCAGCTGGGTTTACCTGTACTCTGGAGCACTCAATGCACTTAAAAATAAATGGAGTGTGGTTGCTGTCTTGGTAGATTTTTCCTGATTCCCACAGTTTTAATTGCTGCTACATGAAAAAGCGGATGCTGACATCAGAGGAAGATTGTCATACAGCTGTAGCTAAACATTTTCAATGGCAGTCAGTGAACAATTATATGCTACAATTTACACTATATTCTTTAGTATGTCCTTTGAAGAAGCACCTATTATTAGCCAGGCAATAATCAAATACTTAAAATAGGCATATAAAAGAAGATTTGGAGAATAATGCTTGCTACAATTTAATAAGCATTTCACTCACTCATGAGATGCACTGAAGTGTAGAAATCCAAGGTATATCACTGTATTTTTAACTGACAAAATTGTTGTTGAGACAGTTATATTTTCTCAATGCACTTTATTCATAAAACAATCTAGTTTTATAAACACAGATCATCTTTAATGTAATGGATGTTATCTGCAACAATTATTTTGGATAACTTGTAGTTGTTAGATGGCACAAATCAAAGTTAAAAGAATATTGAAACAAGGAAAATGAAAAACAATGTGAAATGTTTCAATACCTTTTATTTTCAATGAAATAATAGAATATCACTATCATTTCTAAAATAAATAGGATCATTTGAAAGCCATCAACGTGTTCATGTGCTGCAATAGTTGGAAACATACTTTTTGAAGTTAGCCAGTTGTCTGTGAACTTAGAAAGGAAATGTTGCGTTCCTGAATGTGTTATTCCTGTAAAGCAGTTGGTTGGCAATGGTTTACAATCTGAAAACTCAAGCAATGAGCAGTATTTCGTAATGCAACACCAACTATAGCAAGGGTGGGCAAGAGCTGCTGGTTTATCTTTGTTTTCTTCAGAATCTGAATTTCCAGAGGAAGTGCTAATTTAACTCATTTCTCAGACAGGAGAACAAATCTTTGTATTTCTACCTTGATACAGCATCATACTGCCTTTCCACCTCCTTTCTGCTCGCCCTGTTTTTGGCCCAGAGCTATACTGAAGTACAGTGGCTTGTGTAGTGAGCTAATGCTTGGTTCAATTTGTCTGCCCAAGACAGATTATGAACAGTACAAGTATATCTAGTTCTGCTCACACACTTCCAAACAGAGTAGTTTATATTAAAATTACTGTTTTTTAGAACAGCAGTTAAAGAGGAAAAAAGTATTTTGTTAAATGTTCACTCATTAGGTTATATCCTTAAAGCATACATTCATCAGATGCTGAATTTAAACTTCACTTAGTAGCATTTTTATAATCCTCTTACACTTTTGACCTTGTGACTTGAGTATTACAATAAATAAATTAAAGAAATATGTAAAGACTGATATAAAAACAAAGTTTCTATCAGGTATAGCACTTGAGTACTACTTATTCTGTGTTTATTTACTGGCATTTGGAGGTCATGAAATCTGGATTTGGGTAGAGTGGGCAATGTTTGTCATTTTGTAATAACTTAGATGATAATCATCTGTTTTTCCTTGAGGTGTAAGTTGTAATTCTCCATTTCAGGAAAACCCTACAAGGATATTTGACTGCAGAGAAGTAAAGACTGCAAGATTGAACACTGAGTTTAGTAGCACCCCAGGAGGAGACCACTTCATGAAGCCTTGATCTGTACTACCATGAAGATCTGGAACTTTAAATAAATAAAAGGCAGAAGTCCATACTAGGAGAAAGACCCTGTTCTCTGCAGCATGATAACCCCATCAGGAAACAGAAAAAGTCCTGCCTGATCTAAAGCTGTGGATGTCCTTCAACTCAAAAGACAAGGTAAGCTCAAAGTGAAAAAGAGAACGTGTCTCAAAATATTTGATGATAATAAGAAAATTCTGTAATTCTCAAGTGATTAAGAGTTTAATGTTGTTAAAATCAAAAATTCCTCCTGAATATCTCACTTGCCGTATTTTCATGATAGGGTCCTCTCAAATTGCTAAGTAATATATGTATTGTGTGGTCTCAGCACGTTGTGTGTCACATCAAATTGTATGAACTTGTGTCTCTGTGGAAGGGCCTAGTTTTAATGCGTCTTTTCTCTTAGAAGTATGTGATACCTGGTGCTTGGTTTCACTTGCCATCAATGGCAAGCTACCACTTTTGCTATCAAGCAGAAGACTGGCCTAGTTTGTAACACCAATTATTATTGAATTGCATGGTGGGCCTGAGTCTAATTTTACCCTGATTTTATAGAATCATTCACTTCAGTGCACTTGATCCAAATTTTCACTGGCATAACTGCAAGTAAAAATAGGCCTAATAACTGTCATGTAAAACAAAATCATTCCATCTTGTAAGCCATAATATAGGTTACGTGGTAGTTAAGCATGGGTCCAATGAATTCGTCTTTCAGATGATGTGTTAAATGGCAGCCTTGGATACCTGTAGTCAATTAAAATTTCTTGGAACTTTTTCATAGGACAAGGGATGTTTGTTACTAATAGTGTCCAAAAGAAATTCTAGCTAGGATAATTGTATTTTACTTAGCTAAAATTGCCTTTTTGTGTATAGTTGTGTAGTTGTTCTTCACTCCATCTTTTGAAAAACTAAGTCAACTGCAGTTAGTTTTGTGCAGATGACTGCTGTGTTCCGGGCCAGAAGCAGCATGCAGTAGAGTTACTCTTACTCTGTACCATTGAACTGCAAAGCGTCTTTAAAGTCTAGAATTGAAAAAACAAGTTCAGTGTCAAGACTGCTGTTTAATATTTAAGGGCAGATCCTCAGCTAATGTAAAGTACCTTAGACTGACTGAAACACCATCTTAATTTATCTGCCTTTTATTTCTTAAAATAATGTACTATTTTAATTGTCATGCCCCTTAGGTGTTATTACTCTTGCCTGTTTATATAAACTATCTTGTGACACTTTGGTCTTAAGAAAACAAGGTACAGGCTATTATGTTGTGGGTTTGTTGTTGTTGTTGTTGTGTTTTCTTTTCCTCTTTCTTTCTCTTTGTATTAGTCCTGAATTTGTTCTAGAATAACTCTGAAACACTTGAAATTAGTTACTGTAACAATGAATATTCTTTGAAGATACCTGTCTTTCTTTCTATCTCTTTGGGCAAAATAAATAAATAAATAAATAAATAATCTACATTTAGGACCTCCTCAACTAACACTAAGCTATTGACACATGCAGGAATATCTTGCGGATTTTGCCAGCCTTTAGGAAGGTAGGTAGTGTAGTCATGCTAAAGAATTCCTGCAAGTTTAAAAATGTCTCCAAAGAAGATGTCAAATATACATCTTTAAGTTATATGTGGAGAACAAGGTGTTCCTTGCACACCTTGTGGGATAACCTACCAAAATTGTGGATATGAGATATTTGTTGAGGAAAGAGTTTGAGGGAAACCACAACAGTCAACTCCAACAGCTGCATAGGTGTTAAAGTAAGTATGATAGTACCTGTTAGCAGGTTATTTGTTATTTCTACATTACCCAGCTTCTGTACAACTTTACCAATTCTGCCTTTTAAAATGGAGTAGGCAGGCAAGGAGCTGTGGCATTTTGTCTTACAGTAGCTGATTTATTTTATAAGAATATGTTGGCAATACTAGGCAAAATGTGTCAGCAAACTCTCCCTGGAATCAAAAGCATTCTGATTGCCTCCACAGGCAGAAGTTTTCACTGCAATCTAAAAAAACAAACAAATGAAAAACCACCGGTAAATGATTTTGCTGGTCATAAAGTCTAATAGGGGTTTTAAAATGTTGTGAACAGGTTTGGATGCATTGCAAAAATCCACAGTGCATGCAGAGTAATACCTGAGCATTTAAGTTAAATACATCAAGACAGAAAAGAGCGCTGTGACCAAACTAAAAAATGGAATGCAAACAGAAATAGTGGTTTCAGCTTACCAGCTACAGGTCTCCTAACCTGAAATATTATATTTTTTTGGATTTAAATTCTGCAATACTATGTTTGGCTTTTCCAGTCCAAGTCCATAACAAATTACAAATTACTTGCATGCTGTGCTGAGACACACACACACACACACAAAAGGTAGAAACAGCTGCTGTTGGCTCTGTGCTTTGGCTTCGTCTGATTTGCAAACTCAGCCAACAAACACAGTCCTCCACTTGTAGAGCTTCTGGTTTATCTTGGCCCATACAACTCTTTGTCCTCTGGCAAAATTTCACTGGAAACCTCAAGCAAATACTGTTTGATCTTTACCAACTCATCTCAAGGCAGAGTATCCTTGTTTTAGCTACCCTTCCTCCTCTGCAGGGAGGGAGGGGGAATTTTATGTAAGGAATCAGCTGTGTGCAAGTCCAGTCTTAAGAGACTCAAGAAGTCTTGAGCAGCTGATTCCTGCACTTTCCATGTGCTCTTCAGTGATGTATTTGCCAGGATAACCACTGACTAATATGTGTAATGGCTTCTTACTATATTTTCCATCTGTATTTTCCATGCAGTTTACCTGGCACTCTTACCCTCTCCAGAGCTGGAGGATTGCAAAGGCCTCCTTTTTGACAAGTTCAGTCCACCGTCTTATGCATTGAACTTAGATAGGAGTCAGTGCACATCTATTGCGGGGGGGAAAGTTGGGAGCTATGGCACTTACCTTCTGACAACTGCCACCCATGCAGATCAAAGTGTGCTGGCAGCTTAAGTGTAATTCTTTCACTCTTTTGAACATTTGAATCAAAATCTTTAATTTCTGAGACCAGAATGGCCCTGAGACAGAAGAATGGAGGAAATGAATACCAGAAGAAATGGAGAAAAATTAAAAGGCAAAAAAAAAACTCTCTTTAAGTCTCTCAGACACCAAGATTTACAAGCAGACTCACCCTCCTACCTCTCAGAGATCTCCACAATCATCTGCTCAGTTTCTACTCAGTTTCTGTCTGGAGTCAGAACTGTGTGAAGTAGAACACAGCAGTTTTGCTTGTTTGTCTGATGGCTCCCCACTTTGCCTTCATTCTTTTCTTCATGCACTCTTTCCTGATTTTAATTGTCTTCCTGAATTTGGGTTACCATCTTTTCCCTGCACTCAGCTGGTCCATAAGTATTTAATGTGCTGTACGCAGCATACTCACTATCTCATTATTCTCACTTTTGCTGTTTTATCATTTTGAGGTTCTGAATATACCAGATTAAGCATCTCATCCCTAAATCAGTAAAGTCTGCATATCTAGTCAACCTCTTCTTTATTATTATTATATTTTTCTGATAGTAAGATGGCAGAGGCATTGAAATACACAACCAAGAAAAGAGGAGGAGTAGATTGGAGGAGGTGTGTGGGAATTTTTAATAGGAGCATGAGAAAGTAAAGAGTTTGTGATGAAAGGGGTTGTAGCATCTTAACAGCAACATCAAAAATGGTTTGAATCTCTTCAATAATAAAATCAGGGTGTCAGTGTCATTGTGGGCTGTATATGAGATCCTAGTACAATACAAGAGTATTCAAAAACCTAGTATTGACAATTAATAAAAGCAAATAAATACATGGTGAATTCTAATTACCAGATCTATCCAGAATTCATCTTTATTTAGGTTTTGGAGGGTCTGACTCAGAAACAAACTCACCCTGTTAGGAGTTCATGCTATGTTTAATGACTCAAACTCAGTTGCTTCAAAAAATTGTTTCAAAAATCACTTTGATTTCAGATATCTTTGACAAGATTTTTATCACAGATATTTGTGCTGTGTGGGAAACATTTCCAACTTTACCCAGTGCTTTGAAAAGACAAACTGGAACTTATGAGATGTTTAGATATTATTACAGTGGCAGCCAAAGGAGTGTCAGGGAGCCAGCTAGTCAGAAGTACTCTGTTCAGGTTCTGGGTTTAAAATGAAAAATTGTCAAGATCTTTCTTGGGAAAAAAAAAAAAAAAAAGTGGTTTTTGCTTATTTAGAATGGGAAATTGTTAAATGAAAAAAAAAAAAAAAAGGTTTTTAATATGCATTTCAGATAAAAATGTTATCTTTTTAGGCATCTTGAGAAAAGGTGAAAACATCTTGTAAAAGTTGTTTGGTCACTAAAGCTGTCTTTTTTTAAAGTGCTTTTACAACCAAACTAATTCAGCAGCTCTGATTCAGTTAGACTGGTGGTATCTTTATTCATTTCCCAGGATGGAGGAGGAATCAGATACTTGCTTCTGTGAATATACTCCCACCATAAGTGTGTGGGATGGGACCTTATTGTGGGTCAAATGGCAGGGTAGTCACAGGCAGTCGAGTGAAAACCTTGTGAACCATCTGAACTCTCCTTAAACAGCCTGATTAAGTGGCACTCCTTTCTCTGATTTAAGTAGGTATAATATCAGGAATTGTGGATTAGAAAAGAAATGCAGGAGAGAAGGATATGATTTTAGGCTTGGGCAATCCAATCAATGAAGAGAAAGACATCTAGTAATGGTTTGTTCCTTTCATAAACAAGTTATTTCTTCTTATTGTGTCATTGCTTATTCATTTGGATTATTAACTTTTTCTTTTTTTAAAACTATTAAAGCCTTGCCATTCACCTTCAAAACTGCCTCTAGGCATCTTTGATTTGTATGGTTAGCATTTACTCCCTAAGGTCTTATCGACCTTGGCAGTGTTACAAATCATATTTTCACATGCATGAATTGCCCTTGACTAATTTCTCCAGTACAGTTTGAACATAAATAACCTTTTCTTTGTCGGTTGCATTTTTTTTAAATTTTCACCTGTTTATTTTTAATAAACACGGTGTGGATATGTGTATTGTTGTACGGAATGCTGCAAAGGAAATCCATATCCAAGTTTGGTTAAATATGTGTTGTTCTGTTTTCCTTGAAAATGTTAATGATAGATGGGAGAATTTCTTTCCCCTCCCCAGGAGCCCTTTTTTCTAATCTCTCTTTCAGGATCATACAGTTCACCGTGACTTCTGATGTTATTCTTCCCCATGGTAGTTAAGCGTTTCTAAGAACAGAATGAAATTAAATTTCTCATTGTGACATGGCATATGCGCTCAATAGTAGCCCTGCCTGTTTATTTAGTAAATATCCAAAAAGATAAAGGTTCACAAAGTCTTGGGTTCTGCAAAGTTTGAATTCCAGTAAATAGCAAGGGCTGCTTTCAGGGCTGCTGAAAATACCAAATACTGTACGTAGCAACATCAAATAACTCAGCAAAGGAATAACAAAGTTCCCCTATCGCTACCCAAGCATGAAGAAAATACCTTATGCAGTGTCACCTAGTGTCTTCCAGACTGGAAGTGCAGAGTATGAGCGCTGTGGTGTCAGGGACAGAGGACAGGGCAGTTCCCACGTTTGGTGCAGACGTAGGATGTGACCTGCCAAGCTATGCAGCTTGGCAGCAAACAGTGAAGATGATAAGGCTTGGAAAGCAAGATTTCTCGGTCCAAATTCGGCCTCTACAGCTGGGCCGCTATAGCCTGGTGTGCTAAGGGAAAGCACTGTATTACAAAATGCTTTAACCGAGACAGGGCTGAGCATTGTTGGAAAAATGATGTGATTTTGTTACTTTGAGACATCTTAACAATTAGAGTAGAAAGCAGATAGCTATGTTTTTAACTGACTTGAACATTTACACAGTGGTAAATAAGTAGAAGACAGTAAGAAGAATCCAACAGCAGATAATTATTATGGAGTAATTCATTTTTTTTATTTATTTATTTTTTTTAAATCTGTTGCTATTATGATCCTGGTAGAAATGCACTAAATAATTTTCTTGATATCTCTAATACTGTGTATGCAATCATTTGTTTGCAGATGCAGTGAGTGCTTCCTTAGAGATGTAACTAGAAAAACTGTGCAAATGTACTACAGGATTGTCTGTCACTCTGTACATAGCATTAGCTGAGACACAACTCTATCTCTATCATGTGTTTTCTACATATAATCTAGGAATAGGATTTTTCCTTCTCACCTGGAGACTTGTCCTGCTGACCTTTGGCTAAAATTTTATTGACAGCAGTGTTAGTTTCATTTTTGAATTGTGTTTGAGATAGGAACAATACCTTTAGTTCCCAACACCGTTTTCAGAAAATCTGGCAGCACTCCCAGCACCGCCTTTCCAGCTCTGACAGGGCTATGGCCAGGGAGTGGGAAAGGATGTTCCGTCTCCTTTGGTTCTTGATGTGCTGCTCTGCACTGCTCAGGAGTACCTGGGCCTCAGTGACTTAGCTGTCTGAAAGACATAGTGACTTTCTCACCGTATGTTGAATTAGCACCTCTAAATCAGTGTTACATACAGAATACAAAAGCAATACTTAATATTACTGACCAGAGGATTTCAAGCAGAAAAAGATAACTTCAACTGGGAGCCCCTAAAGAGCTTTCTGTTGTTGAATTTTCATGAGGAAGATCCTTTTTCCCTCTTGTCAGATTGAAGATTTTTGTTATAAAATATTAGTACTTTTTTTTTTTTTTTCTCCTGAATTAAATCCTGTGGACTTTTATCTGGATCCTATCAGTTCACTATGTCATTTCTACTGATATTATCTTTCAGATCTTTCACTTTTTACAAAGTCTTTCTGTGACAATCTAAAGTACAGAGTAATTTTACCATGAGAGCCTGGAGGCCAAATTCTCCTCTTGTTAATATGCTTGTTGCAGAAATATGATTTTCTATGAAGATTGAAGCTGTAGTTTAGGGGATTAGAACCTGCTTGGTCTTCAGCCTAAGAGAAAAGGCTTCAGCCTAAGCAAAAACTGCTCCACTATGATTTTCACTATTAGCACTGTTTACAAAATATTCAAAGGCTATACACTATTTTAAGGGCATAGATTTAGAGACCGTATTATAAACTCATGTTTGTAATTTAAGCTGAAGTCTTTGCTGAAAGCTCTTGAGGGCTTCTTGAATTAGCTCTCTGAAGTTCTGTCACTTTGGCACATGTATTGTTCCTTTTAGAGAAGGAATAGGGTGATAGAAAGTTGGCAGTGGGTAATTTTCTAATTATGTGGCATGCTCCCCATTTCACAGGCTCACTGGCAGTTTCAGAGAACCAAGACGATAAACATAAAACTGATCTTCTGTCCATACAGTGACACCTTTGAGACTCTGAGAAAGAGCCATTCCAATTCACATGCATTCAGGTAAGGAAATTATGTGACTTTCCATTATGAAACAGTGAGAGAATGAATGTTTTCAGAGTAAGCAGCTTAGATTGCTGTGCTATAGTGAGAAAAATATTTTTAAAACTGCAAGTTTTAAGCATCTGGTGGGGGTGAGAGCAGAGACGGTTACATCTATATCTGAAAACAAACATAATCATTGCAGCGAAACAAAGCCTGAGGGAGGAGAAACAACAAATATTTTCAAAAACATAAAGAATTAGATCACTTTCTATTATAAGCAGGTTGCCTCATCAGTGTTTTGATTCAAGCTGGTATTTTGTACTCTTCTTCATTCTGTTGTTATGCCAGATTAATAATTTGCTATATTATTGTCAAGGCAAACAAGGTGGTTTTTACTTGTTTTTACATTATTTGGGTTCACGGAATAGGATTATTGCATCGACTTTCTTATATGCTCAATGTTAGAATTAATCACACATTGTGGAAATGATCATTGCCTGTGTCTATTACAAAGCATTCTAACAAAAAATGACTCAATGTGGTTCAACTACCATATGTATTAGTCTCCATAGATTTGCCTCATCACCTTAAGCATACCCTCACTCGACAATAAGAAAAAGTTACAATTTGAAAGGATTTACAAAATACAGCTGTATAAAATCTTCACCGTATTCTCTCTCTCTTCTGTGTTATCACACTGACCCACTGCATCTCTAAGTTCTGTTGTTGTGCACTTGGAGACATAATGTACTTATTTCTGTGCTCTCCGTCAGAGTATTCTTAATGCATGTGATACATGTCTTTCTAGAACACATTTAAGGAACATTTAACTATTAACTAAGGAACATTTAACTATTTTACAAATGGAAAATTAAGTCATTTGCCCAGGACTTCATAGGAAGTCAAGACTCAAGTCAGGACTCGACAGAACTAGGTCCTCTTCCATCCTCTAAATCACAGCAAAGTCTTCCCTCCCTAATTTTGTGTAGTTTTCTGAAGTGAGACACAAAAGCAATGTATTTAGTTCCTCTGTGAAGTAGATTTCATAGATATACCAAAATGGGCATGTTAACAGTCTTCCTACAGCTACACCTAATTACTCAGGCTCTTGAATATGCATTGCAGAAGTTTTATCTACCTCTGAATTCATCAGTCTCACTGCTCAGCTTTAATTACTTTACTTTTTCTTGTTTGATTAATTTGTATTGTTGTAGCATTGATGTACTCAGTGTTCTACTTAAAATAATTGACTAATGAAACCTTAAAATTCTTTGCATGTGCTGTCTGTAAATTCACACTTAACAAACCTTGAATTTAGTATTTCCAAGCCATCTAAAGAACATCAACTCACATGTTGTGCAAACACCATCCTATTGCAGTCTTTATCACAGTAAAATAGCTTTGGTTTTGTTTCATTGGGCTGCATGTTCTGAACAAGATCCACAAGTGGGAGAGCCTAGGGCTGTATGTGAACACAAACTTCAAGAGTTTTTCCAGACAATTTAGATGATTTTCTCTGTGCAGACAAAATCCCCAGTATTCTCTTTAATGTTTATCAAGGTAAGATCCACAAAGTGTTTCAGAAGTCCATTTTATTTTATTTTATTTTATTTTATTTTATTTTATTTTATTTTAT
>CM021775.1:16874819-16898370 GCA_011076525.1 Nettapus auritus
ATTTTATTTTATTTTATTTTATTTTATTTTATTTTATTTTATTTTATTTTATTTAAGTTTTACCCATCTCCTCCTGGTATAAAGTAAAAATATTGATAGTAATTTAGGACTGATTTTCAGTTCTACAGATCTAACATGTTGGAGTACCATGGCCACTACCATTTTATCTTGTGCTTAAGCAAAATAGGCTTAGCTGTTCAGAAGCGTAGCTGGACTGTCCAGGAGGATCACCCGTCATCTCTGCTATATGTAACTCCACACAAAGGATGGGAGTGCAGTATTTGCAAAAAAACGGTAGCTAGCGCTACCTCCAAACAGCACAGTAACTGTTTTTCCGGCTGACAGAAAAAGGTTCTGTAATTAAGCCAAGCAGTGTGACACTGCACTGTTGGAATTGCTTGCACTTCTTAAACTTGATCTTCTAGAAGTTCACCATCATAGTTCTTGATTAACCCCCCCTTTATACTGCTGAAGAGTAGTGAGAATTTAGAGCTTCCTAATATTACACTTTTCCACATTGGTCTGTTTCAGTACTATTTTATTTATTTATTTTTAAGTGCATGAACCTAGCCAGATTTTTTCTTTTTTTTTTTTTTTTTTTTTTATGGACTTGGCATTTTGGTATGGAGCTACTAAATGTAATGAGGTTTGAAGCACAGTTTGGGAGGCAAACCAATTTGCAAGCCTGATTTGTACAGTGCATCAATTATTTGTACATCTGAAGTGAAACACGATTATGGATAGAGGTTTTGTAGGGCATGGGGCTGTTTTATACTGTATTTTCCCTTTTCATTCAAATACTAATTTTTTAGTTTTGACATTTAGGTTGCAAATTTTGTGATCCTGAGCACAATTACAACTTTGTTGTGATATTACTGGATTTATTTAGCAACATCACAATGCAACTGGAAAAAAAATAAATAAATAAATAAATAAATTTTAAAAAAAAGTTCAACATAGGGATTTGTTGGTAGTGGAGAAATCTATTTAATCATAGAGTTGCTGGCTGGCTGGTTCGTATGACAAAAAAGGAAAGTTGTTTAATTCTTTATGGTATCCAAGAAAATTGAAAGTGTATTGCCAGAGGCTAGCAGAAAAACATGCTAAACGTTAGCAGTGGTTGGTTTTTTGTTTGAATATTTTTTTTACAGAAACTTACAGCAATTACTTGGAGTGTAGTAGAGATCACTGAAATCATAAAATAGAAGTATTTGTATGTTGTATGTTTAAGCAGAATTAGAACGTAAGTATTTGTAGGTTAATGGTTGTTCTTCTAGTATGTCTATGTGCTGATAGATAGTGATGCATTTAATGAAAGGCTGCAACAGTCTGATAGTTGTAACACTTATTAAGAAGGGGATAGGGCAAGGATTGTACTGGTGGCTTTAATTCTGGATCTTAGGTGTCTTGAAGAATTTGATTTACAACCATTATGTTCTTGAATGGAATGAGAATTTGGTGCACTGCGCATCTTCTCTTAACATTTGCTGTTTATACAAATTGGGAAACTGCAACAAATAAACCTGTAGCCCTTGTAACAGTAGTACTTAGTTTTTACATCCCATTTTCTTGCATAAACAAAGCAAACCACCCTGTAGTAAAAATAAACAAAAAGAAAATAAATTGATATAGGGAAATGCAATAATTGAAGCATTAAGTAGAGTATAAATAAGAATTTTACTAGATTTCTAGGAGGATCCTAGACACAGTCCTTTCCCAAGATAGAACTAGGCTAAAACATTTATTTTCCATTAGTACACAGTACTGATAACAGAGACATATGTACTGGAAAGCTGGTTAACAGTGACACTTGACTACTATTGTGTGAACCTTGAAGAGTCTTTGAAAAGTAAAAGAAAAAAAAAAAAAGGCATTCTGTTCTCTTGAGTCGTTTGGCTACATTAAGATTTAACAAAAAGCAAATACATGATACAAAAATAATACATCCTCATCCGAGTCAGAAGACTGTGACAGAGACTTCACTGCATGCCACACAGAACCTAAAATAGATTTCCGCATTTCAACCCAGCAATTAGAGAATATGCAGTTCAATGGGTCTTACAGTATACAAGGTATAATCTAGACATTTCATCCATGTTCTCTGGAACGAACTACTATTTCTGAAACCAATACAGATATGAATAGCAACATGTCAGCAAAACTATGCTGAGAAATGTCATGATATGTCTGTAGAAGGTTTTAAAGAATTGACAAAAAAGAGTTACAAGTATTGCAAGTGGGTAACAGATGATTTCAAAGTGCGAAATGTAAGGCCATTTTAATAGTAAGAGAGAGTGAGAAAAATAACGCAGTGCAAATATTTGATGTCAAATGTGTTTGTCAAGTATGTTTGTAGTAGATAGAAGTTTTGTGGTCAAGTGATTTTCTGTGTATTTCATGTGAAGTAGTGAATTTGTTTCCATGGTGTTAGATACAGGGCTATCTCTCCTACACAGAACTGCACAGGAAAATTAAGGCCAAAATTGTCTTTAACTTGAAAAGAATACCAGTCAGCATCTCTTCCACAGGAAATTTCCAATTAAAAAAAAAAATTAAAAGAAAAAAGGCAAGAGAGAGATACACCAATATTCTGATTTTGCAGATGATATTTCAGATTGAGTCGAAAAGGATTAGTGCTTCTCAATGGCAGACTGCAGTTTCAAGTTATAGAACCAGAAAAGGATACATGATTAGTGTATCACTTATACTTAACGGGAAATCTTTGTTTGGTAGGACTCTGCCTCTCTGTTGGTGTTACTGAAGAGGAGAAAAAGGGGAAAAATGTTATTCCAGCATTATGAAAAGGTTGTTGTTCACTGAGCAAAATATAGTTTTCAGCAAATGGGGTTGAACTGCATTGGTTGAATCAGTGTGCTGAAAATCATGAAATTCTTCTAGTTTCATTCAATGAAGGATTTCTTACTTCCATGTCAAAGAGGTGGGAGGACCTAGTGATGTTGTTCTTCTTTCGATGTAAATGAAATACATCACCAGCTGTGTGCCCTGTTCCCTAAACATGGTAAACCTGCCTGGTGGAGAGAATGTGTCTTTGCAATCGCTTCATTGTGTATTTCAACAAAGCTCACAGACTATTTTAATTTAGTAGATATTTTCCATTTCTTATGTCCCTCCAGCAGTTGCTTTTAGAGTTTATTT
The DNA here is from genome assembly GCA_011076525.1 of Nettapus auritus. Lineage (NCBI taxonomy): Eukaryota > Metazoa > Chordata > Aves > Anseriformes > Anatidae > Nettapus > Nettapus auritus. Next base: position 16,877,976 of record CM021775.1, read on the forward strand.
GAATTCGGTATTATCTCTTGCAGGTTTACCCTATCTTTCCAGGACTTTCAGTGGCATTCATTTCTTAAAAGTGTCTTGCTCAGTTATGCCAAGGTAAATACTAGCAGAGCATATCCATGCTAGGAAATTGCACCAGTGTAACTATAAACTGAGATAGTTAAATCAGCAGTGTGTTTAGACTTAAGTGCTTTGCTGGATTTTGGTCAAAACTCTTTAAAAGTAATGTGTAATTTTGTTTTTTGTGCCAGCTGTGGGCCAAATTCAGCCACCTGTATTAGTATTGTATGCTCAGCCATGACTATGCCCCAAGTATATTCAAAACTTAAGGGAAAGTCCCACTGAAATCATTCAGGTTTAAGGCTATGCTTGAAGCTAAGCACCTGCTCAACCTCTTTCCTGACTCAGGAGGGACTTAAGCATATGCTTAGAAAGAATTATATGCTGAAGTTTTGTGCTGAATAAGTACCTTTATTTCTTAAAATGGCAATGAAGAAATTCTTATTTTGAATGTAACGGAAAAATTCCTAGAATCAGTCAGCCAAAGATAATTGCTGTTTGGAGAGCTTTGAATGCACACAGTAAGAAAAGTACATTTTATCCAAAGAAAAACACACCACTTTTAATCAGTACAACCTACAGGGCAATATTATTTTTATTAACACGTATGCCGTAATTCTAAAAGTTGTTATACATTTGACTCAGCCCAATAATCACACAATGTAAATGATATTCAAACAGGAGTGTTACATTGCAAAGATTAATTAACCTGAAGGTTACTTTACACTATTCTTCAGGGCAAAAAGTATAATTTACTCTAAGGTTAAGGCACCTTTACCTTGCCAGAGTACTTTAAAATAGTTTTGAAAATTCTTTTGTTGAGGATCAAGGCAATAAATTATTCCACAGGACAGATTAGGTAGTGCAAAATTCTGCCAGTAGACCTACTTCAAAAGTTATAAAATACACAATTGACTCTTGCTGGGCCACAAGCCCTCCAGGGGTTATCCATTTCAGGTCAATTACACTAGAGAAGAATTCCACGGGGGTACTGTTCAGGTGGGCTTCCGGAGCCACAAAGATTAGTGAGTCTCTCCTAAAGCTGAGATACCTCTTCCCAGTGGTATGCTTTCAGGAATATACTTACTCCATCTCATTTTTTAGTGTTTGAACAGTTCTGCTTGAGACGTTAATTAAGCCTATAGAATCAAAGTCACTACATATTATTACATTTTTACTTTTCACCTTGTAATGCATTTATATGTTTTCTGTGCAAAAAGAATACCCATGAGTCTTCAGAAGACAGCTGTCTTCATGAAACCAACTCTTGGGTTAAATTTTGGGTGCTTGCAATTAGTCTCTGTTTCCTAAATTCAGAGCACAAGTTGTTTGCCCTGATGGTCTTCCTTTTAAAGCATTAGAGCTGATGCACCAAGCTCTTTGAGAGGCTTTTGGGAGGAATATTTGTGTAGTACCATAGGAATTCACGTTACTGCATGTTTCATATCTGTAGACTACAGTCTCAAAACTTGATTTCAGGTGTGTTGGAATTTGTTTTGCTCTGCAGAATGTGTTTACACAAACCTGTGTGAGATTTCCCTCTCTATACAAAAAGGCAAAATACTTCTCATTTGAGTCCCTTTTTCTTTTCCCACTGCTCTGTTGCCTCTCTCCTGTTCAGGGAGCATGATAACATATTTAAGCAGTGCACAACATGACATTTTAGCATTAATCTGTAACGTTATTTTATTGGAATGTGTAAACATGTATATTTTTCACTGTCTCATACACCACAATTTCTTTTACTCTGTTAAATTCAGACGTAATTTAGGATGGAAAAATACATTTTAGAATTACACCTGCAGCATGTAGTATTAGTATGACTTTTCCATGGCATGACAGTGATGTTTCAACAATCTATACATATTGATTTAGGCTGATAATAAACAATTTGATTAGGCTCTATCTATAGGCTGTCATTTCAATCACTGTCACTGGTCCAATAGAGTGGAAGGCAGCTAGCAGACACATATGGCAAGATTTCTCAAAATAAGAAACTCTGGCCTGATTAGAGCCCTAGGTTCAGTGAATTGGACAAGACAGCTCAGCTGCCAGGTTATTAACTCCCTCAGAAAATACTCTGCCTTTTCCCCGGGGCCAGCCTGAATATTCTGATCTGGATCGATAAGCAATCTCCGGTGTGTACAAAATGCCAGCTAGAATCATTTGTCTCAGTGCAGTCTCCTTACAAAGGATAAAACACCTGCAGTATATAGGCTTCTCTCCCTCCTCCCCCACCTTCCCCTTTTTAACTAATGACCCACAGAGAAGGAAGAAGTAACTGAATCTATTCCATCATCAGGAAGGCTCTCTCAGGTTTGTTTTAATGATCACAATGGCTACCTTTCAATCTTATAAAAATTATATCAGTCATGGTTTCCCTGTGGCATGTTTATGTAAGTAATGTGAACTGCAATGTAATGACAAGTGTACAGATGTCATTGTAAGAGGGCCCTTGGCAAGAAGATATCTCAGAATGTCAGAATTTTAATAAACGGCAGACTGCTGGTAGGGTTCTCTTTGGTGGTTGTCTTTTATATTTGCAATGTGTGCTGTGATCTGTTACTTGGGCCAGAGACTTTTCAAGGGTGTTTAGCAGTAAAGGATACCTTAAAATTGATTGGAGCAGAACTATTTTCCAGTTTGCCTGATCTGCGTATATCTGCAGAGTTGTTTGTACTAATAGTAGACTGTAGCCATGTAACTTCTACTTTCTTCACATAAGTACCAAAATGTGGAATTTTCATATGAGTGATTTCAGAACTATCCAAACCTCTTGAGTCTTGCCAGAAAACTACTCCATAAGATGCCTCACACTTCCCTCTTTTGGTTAAAAAGGGTAGCAGACTTGATAGGAAAGTCCCTGCTTTACCTCAGCATTGTACCATTCTTTTAATCTCAGATAAAATCAAAATTGTAGAACACATAAATAGCATTACTAAGAGCCCTTACACAAATAAAAGACAATCTCATTTAACACTTGAAATAAAACATGACTGAGATAAGAATTAATGATCTCCCTGTCTTTTCATCTGGATTATGCAAAATTTAAGAAGTCACAAGTGTTGATACCTGTCTCAGAGTGATCAGCTGCAAAGTTAAAGCAAAGAATTCCCAGGTCTTGATGTGTGTAACTCCAGGTTTTGTCTTCTGATTAATTCAGAACCCTTGTCCTTTTCTTTTTTTCTTTTTTTCTTTTTTTTCTTTTTTTCTTTTTAAACTTTAGGAAGCAATATGTGCTTTGTCTTTCAAAGTTCTGCTTAATGGATGTTTTGGGTGAAATTCAGTTCTAACTTCTTATGTAATGCTCCAGAGCATTTTCCTGGGCTGTGCTCAGTATCTTCCTTTTTGAATTTAAATACAGTAAAATAAAATGTCTATCTGCCCATATGTGCACTTGACTCTAAAATCAAATAAATTCAGAATTGTAGAAAGGCACAAAATCTCCAAATTCCTCTTAGTCACTGATCATGTATTAACATCTCAAGACACAAGACAGAAATTCCTATTGTTCAAGAAGAATATAGCATAATATGACCCATGTTGTCAGAAAATAAAAGCTAAATATTCTTAGAAATCTGCATTCAATGTTTACTATATGAAGTCTTGTACCAAATACATGTTTCTGAGTATGGATTAAAATTCTTTCAAAAATAGAGGCCAATTTTAACTTGTTTTTCCAGGCTATTGAACTGCTCCTCAGCCTGATATAAATGCAGGTATAATTCTGACCTCAGTTTATTTAAATGTTTACCTCCATGTGCCTATATAAACTTACATTAATATAAACTGGAGGTCCATGCTTAGTTCAGAAATAAAATGGTACTTTGTGTATGTTTTCTCATGAGAGATTAGAAAGAAGCATTTTAAGTTTTTACCACCATCACTTGAAAAGAAGCTTTGCATTTGCTCTCTGCCCTTTTTTGCTGCGTGATGTGGTTTTGCCCTGATAGTGTCAATAAATTTTGAATTCTGTCTTCCAGACAGTTTTTTCCATATTTGTTATCCAAAACTTCAGGAAACAAAAGATGCTTAAAAAAAAAAAAAAAAAAAAAAAAAAAAAAAGGAGCAACTTTAATGAATTGATTTCTCAATGTAGAAAACGCATTTCCCATCAAGACACTTATTAGAATGTTTATCTCAGAGAAAATGCATACAGTTTATAAGAAAAGCTGATGTTATGTTAATTCCCATTATTATACACAGATAATATTGAGGAAGATGGAACAAAGTGCCTTTAAACCAAAGCTGATGACGTTTTTTTCTTGTTTGCTACAGTTTTATTGTAGTGAAATATGTTCATTTTAGCAGTGGAAAAACACCCTAAATAGACAGCATAAGAGCAATAAATTGTCACAATGCAGAACACAATTTTAAAATGATGTGCTCTAGAAGTAAGGCTTTTAGACATTTTGGTTTATGTATTAAAACTTACCACAAATTTGATTGAGAATGAGCCCTTGATGTATATTTGCTGCAGTTATGCTGCATTAGACTCGATTTATCCACCACCTCTCATTGTTGCTATTGATTGATTTTTAAATTAGATGAAGGCAATCAGTAAATACCACCCAATCAAGTCCTAAAAACATACAGGAGATTAGACAATTTAGGGTAATCAATGAAAATATTCTGTGATTTGCTACCACTCAATTTTGACCATAAATTACGACCATAACTTGCAAGTTAGTAAGCCATAAAACAAGTGGATGTGACAAGAAAAACTATAAGAAATGAATTAAGGAGATGAAGAGGAACTACTAGTGTTGTCGTTTAATGAGACAAAATTACTCTTTATACATATCTTGCATTTCTAGTTGACTCTTGCCAACAGTAATGGAGTACCAGAGCACCAACACTGCTCTTCTTTCAGATTTTTTTTTCTTTTTTGAAACATAAAGGCTTTTGTTTAACAAATCAGATTGAACAATAACTAATCTACCTAATTTTGTTACAGCAAATAAATTAATGTACTTTTATGTTTAAAACCTGCTGTTTGCTAAAAACCCTCACCTACATCACAGGCGTTTGCAAACGCTAATTTTAAAGTCACACTTCTACATGGTGTTATATCCTACAAAGTTGAAAGTGTAACAATAATTGAACGTTACTTTAGACCGACACTTTGAGGAAGCTGTGCTTATATGCTATTTTCTGTGATACATTTCACCTGTTTTCTATATTCTGATAACTGTCTCACCAGCAACTAATAATTCACAGGCCTTAAAAAATCTGTTTTACACTTTATTTACTAGCTGAAAATTAGTGGTCAAGTTCTTTGTATTAATTAACTTCAGTATCCATTTGGTATTTCTAGGCAGAATCCATTCAATATTTTAAGGCTCAAAAGTTGCTTAGAAATATATAAACACTATAAACAGCTATAGGGTTTATTGGAAGAAATTGGTAAGATAAGGGAAATATTTATAATAAATCTTCTGCCTTCAAAACATAATATTGATGTGATACTGCTGGCTAGCATGCAGAAGTCTACTTGGATAGGACCTTTATATTCTTCTTTAGAATAAGGAGGAACATTTAGTAAAGGTGTACAAAATAATTTTGGGGAACATCGATCGTAGAAAGGAGTTAAAAAAAGATGCCTTTGGTGAGGAAAATTTGTAGGCCTTTTTCCACATGAGCTAGAATTTCAACAGGCCTGCTAACAGCAGAGTAATCTCTCTTTAATATTTATGAGAATTAAACACAGGACAGCACTACAGGAGGAATGAACATCCCGAGTATATTCACATACACTAAAATAAGATGACACAAAATATGCATTTGTAGAGCTTGACGACAGAGCATTTTCTTTGCCAGGGCATAAGTGTAAAATGCACAGATGAAACATACTGAAAATATATGAATTTATATTTGCCATGATTTAATTGATGTCCAACAAAGACAGATCTCACATTACAGTGGAGAAGGCAAAAACCCCAGAGGAGGAAGAAAGCGTAGTGATGTTGCAAACAAAAGATTAATCAGTGAATACTGTCTGTAGCAGTGGGTGGACTTTGTGTGAGAGGAACCAGGATTAGAACATCAGGATGATTCTGTGTGGAAATGCAAAGCACTTGCTGTAGGAGACAGATGTCTGGCACTAGCTTAAAAAAAAAAAAAAAAAAAAAAAAAAAAAAGTAAGGAAAGAAAAGAAGGTAGTTGTTCTTAGCTGATTCTTTTTTAAAAGTAATTTCCTTCAGCCTAGTGTTTTAAAATCAGGACTCACTTTTCCACAGATGTCAGTGAAACAGGGTAAGTTCATACAAGTTCTGGGCCCCTTGTTCAAGTTTCTTTCTCAGACTCTTTCCACCTGAATTCTGAAGTTTGCATTACAAAACTGTGGTCTGTGGTCTTTCAGATTTTCCATGTTGTCCAGTACATCTCTTTAAAACAATCTAGCCTGAAGAGGAACTATACAGCTCCCTAGTAGCATGGAGAAACATCTCCTACTTATTAAATCTTATCAAAAAAAAAAAAAAAAAAAAAAAGGTAAAAAGATCATTGAAATGGACTTTGCCTTAATTTCTGCACTGTATCAGTTTCTGCAGGCTCATAAGATGTTAAGAAATAAATACCTTCAGTGCTAATGGTAGTTTTTGTTCCTTTCAAGTAACTTTATTATTAAAAGAAACTTGCCTTACATCATTGGCATAATTTCTGGAAATGGTGTAAAATGAGACTGGGATAGACACAGTTCTCTATAGTAGTATTTCCCCCTTTGTAGGCACCATTACTTTTGAATGTTTTTTCCTTTGATTTGAAATCTCTTTTGAAAATCCAGTTCCAGCTTCTTTCTAAGAAATTACAAATGTGATCAAACCTTTGGAAATCTGGTACAAACTTGCAGGATATCCAGCTAAATCATGCAAGCGGGAAATGAAAAAGATGAGAATTCTGATGGAGTCTGGAGCATTTGCATTCCTATATTTAAATATTTGCTTGAATTATATCTGAGTTATAAATATTTACTTTTTTCTTTTTTTTTCACTCTCCCTAGTTAATAGTGCTCAAGGCAAAACAATGTTTAATTTTTTTCAGTGCATCAAAATACTGTTTTCAAACTCATGTTTCTATGAGCTGAAAAACACACAGAGAAAAAAAATCTAGTAGGGAGGACAGGAAAGGGAGAGAAAAAAGAAATCTCCTGCCTTAAAACAAAGATGGGGACCTACTCTGCATTTCCTGATCGACTGGTGCAATATGATGAAGCTGGTGTATTCAGTATAACTTTTAGAATAATTGCTTGGGAGGTAACCAGAAGAAGTACATTTTACTTTATCATGGTACATAAATAAAAGGGCAGACTAATTAATCATATAACTTACTAAAAGTGCTTTTTATTTTGCCATTTAGTATGCCAGAAAGATCATTTTCTTTAATGTATATACCCAGTATTAACATGATTTAATCCATCATGTTCTGTATTATGAAATTACTTTGTTTTACTCCCTGATCCAGCTGAAGATCATTAACCCACACTATTATCTAAGTCATACATCATTTGAGTGTATTACCTCATATAGCAAAAAAGCTACTTCCCTCAGTTACACACTCCAACTAAGAAATCATTTTTTCTAGATGTTGCTGACAAGTAGAGCTGTTTTCATTAGAAAGCAGATGGTTCACTATTTCGATTCTATTTTACCTTCACATTTGCTCCAGCTCCGAGTTCTTTGCTGCCAGTAACCTCATGGTTTCATTCGCATAACATCCGCATCCTATATTCTAGATCTAACTATAAAATGTGCTAAACATTCAAGTTGCCTTCCTCACAAGACCTCCTCTTTGAAAGCCTAATGTACTCTGCATCCTCACTTGCTGTAAGTCAATCTTTGAAAAGCAACGAGAATGAACCTAATCATCTGTACAATAGCATAAGCTCCCACAGTGTTGCAGGTGTCTGTTAAGAGTGCCAAAGATGTAATTTACACATTCAGATTTGAGGTTGGGCCTGAAGTCACACTACCGGTGAATTTGCCACAGTAGAGCTTTAGGGCAGAGTCTGGCCTTCTATCATTTCTCGCATTTGACAGTTGCAGGGTTTATGACAGTTTGGTATTTTCACCCTCTGATTCCATGTAACACATGTTCTGCATGGGTGCCTGGTAGGGGTCAGTAAGTAGTAGCCTGGAATATGAACATAGGCATGATAGAGCCTAGCAAGGGTCTCTGTCCTGAATCCAAGTATTACTTTGGTTATGTTCAGTCAGTGATATGGGAATGTAGTCTTTTAGTAGAGCTGAGAGAAATTACCTGGTTGTCCAAACAACAGCAATTTAAACAAAGGCAAACTTTCACTTGAGATTTCTGAATATTGTGCTGCTAAGTATGGTTCCCCATTATTTCAGGTAGTTAGATATTCCTTGTGTCATTAGCCATGTCATCTACCTGGACATAAAAGCACTGTTGTTTTCTGAAGTGCACAGAAATGTGTTTGCTAAAAGTCACTTTCTGTACAGTGCTCACTCACGTAGGAAGCAGCCATGGCCTCATGTCTGTTCAGTAGCCTTTAAAAATATAGGAGCAAGGGGATTTCCACACATCTTTCTCAAGGAGCCCTTCATTTCAGATATTTGTGTAAAAGAGCTGATGTGCATATTCCCAGGACTCCAAACTGTGAGCATAAGTGATAAAGGCTTTCTGGAGTTGTATCGGGACACCTCAGTCACAGTCTATGTTGGATATGAAAAAAAGGAAAGACAAGGTGGAAGGTAAGTTTTGTTCCAACTTCAGTTACGTTTCATGTTTACAGATGCTGATTAAGTTGATTCAATTTTTTTAAGGCTACCTTCTTTATAACATCTGTTTCGTGGGACAGTATTAAGCACAGACATACATTTCAGAAGGAATATCATAGGAATCCAATGTTATGACATTTCTATTGTATGATTTTATCACCTGGGGGAAAAAAAAAAAAAAAAAAAAAGTCATCCCTTCTCACTAGCTTTATGCACACTTTATTTTCCTTGCAGAGGAAATATAAGATGGAAGGATTTTTTTTTTAAGAGTGCTTTGGGAAAAGTGTTTTTGTTGAGTTAACAGGAAAGCAGAAACATATAGTGCTCTTGATGGTCTGGGGAGACTTGTTTTCGTTCCTTTGGGATTTGCAAACAGCAGAAAATTACCTGCTTCTATTTGTTCAGTCTTTCCACAGACATAGGAGAACAGCTAACTCAAAATTCTGTGCAGAAATGCCAGGCCAATTCTAATGAGTTACAATAGGTTGTGGTTTAAAACCTTATATAAAAATTCTAGTAGAAATGCCCAGTTAAGCCATTTAGAATGTTTTGAGCCCAAATAAGGACTGGATAGTTCCTGAAAATCATTCTTGGTATCATTATAATAAAACATAATAAAAGATATTTTGAAATAGTTGCCCTTCTTCAATTAGCAGAAGTAATTCCTGTTAAGTTTCAGAATGTCTGTAGTTATCTCTAAGGATTCACCTTGAGAAGCAAACTTTCATTCTAATAAGGGAGGAGTTTAAGTTCTCTCATTGCTTGAATAGGAAGCCACTTACTAAAGATGAAATCCTTAGAGAAAAATGCACATTATATAACATTCTTTTCTTCAGAACATTCTATTCTGCCATGTATGCTTTGGTTTTGTTCACTCTGCACTGGAGATGATACTCAGGAATTGTAGTAACCTAAGCAGACCTTCTGTAGTTTTTTGTAGTTTCTGTGATGTTCTACAGAAACCCCTATTTTTCCTAAAGCTTCAGGAAATTTTACTTTTTATTTTCCCACTGAAGTTTTTTTGTTTGTTTGTTTTTGTTTTGTTTTGTTTTTACATACAACCTGACTCATGTAGACAGTTATTTACTATTTGTCATTAACTTCTTATATTTGCTATGTGTCCTGTGTTGTACTCTCTCCTTTATTCACACTGAAAATTATTATAGTGCTTGTCAGGAATTAGCATGCAGTGTTGGGATGAGCATTTGATTTAGTTAACTTTAAGAACAACCTGTCTACAGATGAAGTTCATCATAGATGAGATGTGATTTAAAACAATGATCCTAAATAAACAGTTACATTTTTTCTTGTACAGTTTGCAATGAAATTGTTGGAAGAAGTTGAATAAAAGCTTGGAATAAACATGCTTACAAAATTCAAAGAAAAGATAATAGATTTGCTTTGGTTCCAAATATCGTCATCTAGATGAACACCAAGGACGATGTTTAGTTATAGATTAATAATCCATGGTACAAAGAGTTCTGAACAAATTGGGGGAAAACATAAAGCCACAATACTAAGCAAATCCAAGGCTGAAGGTCAGGCTGCAGTTACTAACCATGCTCAGTTATATTATTTTTAGTGATGACACAACATTTAAGTTATTGAACTTGGCACCACAAACAACCGTGCATATTGTACAGGGCGAAGAAGTATGCAATTGGTTGGGGTTGATTTTTATATTTCTGTTTCTAAAGTCCATGGACTCTGGTTTGTTCTCAGTCAGATGGAGCCTCAGCATCCAGCTTCAGTAAACCTCACCTGAATAAACCTCACAGCCATAATCCAGCTGTAAATATGACAGGGCAAAAATAGTAGGTGCAGCTGCTGCTCTGTACACGTTATGAGCCAGAATCCAAACAGGGCATGGCATGAAGACAGGTCATCTTGTGCAGAAGGAGCTGGGTGCAGCTGTCACTGGGGCATCAGAGGTAATTTAGTCACTGGTAAAGGTGGTAATGTCACTGGTAAATTAGAGGTAACCTTTTTACAGTGAGGTCCCTTGCAGAACTTTGAACATCGAGAAACTTTGAACTGCCAGAAATCACCAAACTATCCAGTTTAAAGTTAGCCTGGGCACGTCTACAGAGCCTGGAGTGTAGCCCAGGCTATAAACAGCCTTGCAGACTGTTGCTCCGTAGACAGCACAGGCCCTGTTTTTACATGGTCCTAGAGGTGAACGCTGTGAAGGATGTTGATCACCCTCTGTCCAAAAGGAGATTTCTGTGCCACCACAAAGTTCCACAGCGTAGGTTGCCAGCTGTGACAGTGACTGTTGAATGGAATTACTGTGCAGATATGATCTACTCCTCAAGCTATCAGTTGATCATAGGTGGTTTTTTATGGTAGCTGTTATCTTCTGAGTGTGATGCCCAATCGGTTGAAGAATTTACCTCTAGAAAATTAGAGAGAAAAGCTGGCCTTTGCCTTATGCCTTTGATCGTCTCACAGAATGTGAGACACATGAATGTGACCCAAGACTTTTTTTTCTCAGTGAAGTATTTTGTGACTACCAAATGCTGTAGCTTAAAGTAATTATCAAAACAGAAAAAGGATGTAGCTAAAAAATATAAAATCAAATTAAAAAAAAAAAAAAAAAAAAAAAAAAAAAAAAAAAACTGTGAACTGTTGGTACAAAACTTTGGGTTTAGTACAAAAAATAAAAATAAAAATAAAATAGTGGTTTTAAAACCACCATAGAGTATCAAACCCTGGTAAAATAATATTCCAAACTAAACAAATGAGAAACCATGGGAAATTGTAGTGTAGCATCTTGACAATTTAAAAAATAAAAGAGTTATGTACACCAGGTGCCATTCTGGGATTTATGAGTGAGAATGACTGTATAGGGAGTGCATGGGCACTCCTGATGTTCACATAAAATGTGCAAACATTTCACCTGTTACTATATAGGACTAAACCCTATACAGTTTTTAAATTTATATCTCTAGTGCTAAGAAAATGTAAACAGTTAAAAAGAGGTATGATACTGGGCACTGGTGATTTATTAGAAAAATGTCATTGGCAGTTATGAAAAGTGTTCAAGTTCCATGCATGTTTTTTCTATTTTCAAATGACAAATGACCTTTTAAAATTCATAATGAGGTATGAAATAAATGAAAGAGTACTAAAGGTGAGTCATTCATTAATCATAAGCAAAACAGGGCTGAAATCAAGGACACAAGAGCACAAACTGTAAAAGTAATAGGTTGCATAATCATTGTATTTAATATTAACTATATTATGTTTTTTCCTGTGAGTTCTGAGAAGTCGATTTTTTATGTTTACATGAAACTAATCCAAGGTAAATTTTATTTCTCAATATTATTTTATCCTAGTGGTTGCCTTTCTTTTAATAAAGTAGAAGACATGAATTATAGCTTGTCATCTTGAAGATTTAATAGAAGGGATTAGCAGGAACCTTTAAGTCTACTGTAACTTTTGATTTAAGATATTCCACTTTTGACTAGAACACAATGATTCTTCTAGCTTTATCCCTTTCTTGTTTGTTATGGCAAATCTCCCATTAAGGACATAAATTCACCTGGAATTAGTCTTTTTGGCCAAAATAAATTGTTATTCATATTTGGCTGTCCAAAAAAGACCAAGAAATATTTGAAACATGCTGGACCTTTATCCTACAAGAGTTCAATCTGCAGTGATAACACAACGTGCAACAAGTTTGTCCACCATTTATAGGTAACTTTTAGTATTTAAATGTTTGGAATATTTCAAATGGATATTGTAATAATAATAATAATCTTCTATCATATTTCAGCTAAAAACACAAAAGCAAGCTAGGCTGGAGGAAGATAAGCTGGGCTGGTGCCAGATGTCAGATTATTTTAAAATCACTAAGGAGATGCACCTCCCTGTTTCAGACACATTTGTTTCTCTCATCTGTGTGGACCTAGTATTGATGCTACTTTATTTGTTTTTTCAGAACTCGCTGGGGGAAAGAAGGAGGACTAAGAATGAGAGAAAGAGAGGGAAAAAAAAAAATCAGAATGAGAACTATGCAGATAACATGTATACAGGTACTTTTTTATTTTCTGAACTACACATCATGGTACTCATTCACACTCTTGTCAATGCTCTGTAGCGCTCTCTGTGTAGACCAGCAGTGACTGGGGTGACAACCTTTCTGTGAGCTGTGTGCTGCAATCCCAGCATGGCTGACGGCTGTGGACTGCACACCACCCGCTTGAGCACAAAGAGGATCTGGGAAGCTTTCTGCAGGGGCTGCTTTGATCCCATTTATATGTGCTATCATGCTGGGGTCTGGGAAACCCAGATATGCTGGCTTTGGCATTTGAAAGTAGTTCATCTTTTCCAGAAATGGAAAATTGAGTCACCCAGCAGATTTTGTGTTGTAGTTCTGATGTGGGAGCTGCTCTTGAAATTATTCTCATATGGTTGTCCTCACTGTCATACATGAAGTCTATGTCACCCTTTAGGATGTTATAGCCCACTCTGTGAAATCCTGTAGCCCATGTCTAAAAGGCATGGGTTTGAGGTGGTACTTCAGGCCTTGTGACTTGGAGTCTACCACAGAGCAGTCTTTGCTCACGCTCTTTCATAACTATAGTTAATGGATGTTGTTTCGGTGCATACCAGTGCCTGAATAAACATTTGCCTACATCTAGAATATAGCGGGCATTACTATGCCAGTGTGTAATACTTAGATGGAAATCATGTTATCATGTTTTCTCAACATTTCTGTTAACTATCCATGCAACTTTAAGCAAAGTCTTCTCTGCAATTCTGTGTTCAGAGAAAAAAATAATAATAAAAAATAATAATAATAATAAAAAAATTACAGGTACATACTCCATCTCCTTTTATTCTTTCCATGTTCCTTAATAAAGAATGTGTCTTAATTTTTAAATCTGCAATTTAACTGATTTCCTGCCATCTCTAGTCCAACCTTTCTATATTTTATAAATTTTGTTGGTGTTAGTTTCACACAATGCTTAATGTGTTTCTTCCTTATATACAGCAGAAAATACATAAAAGCTGCAAGCTGTTAAAAAACAGTAATTGTTGATAATGTTTTTCTTTCTATAGAAATATAAAGTGTATGCTGCTTAACAATGAGATTTGGATAAAATTTTAGGACTGGATGGCTTCAGGCAGAATAAAAACAGTCACTACACTTGTTTAAATTTTGTTGTAATTTGAATGGTATGCTACTAAGAATGAGGAGTTTGCCCAAGTCCGTTAAAAATCCTATGTTCTATTCAGGCCTATAAGTAAAAGGGGAGATCCCCATAACATGTTTATCTTTATTTTAGAGGCAGGTGGTTTAGACATGGTGCTCTGGTTGAGATTCCAGAGAAAATAGGTTACCTATGATATTATCATTGCCAGAAAAAGATTGCCAAGTGCTGCATTTCTCAGGCAATATGGTTAAAGGGTTCACCCTGTCCCCAGTGGTCCTCTGCTTGACTGCTTTTCCCAAGCTCCAGATCAATCGTTAACTCCTCACTTTTCAGTTAGGATGAAATTTCAGAGAATAAAGACAATGTAAATATTTCCAAAATCCAAAGTAATAGGAAGTATTTCTCATTCTTCCCTCCCCTAAACAAAACGCTCACAATTATAAGGCCCATGAAGTCTTCCTTCTGCTGGATCAATTATTTCTATTTATTTTTTTTTTTTTGAACCAGGTTATATTTTTGAGGTAATCTAATGTTGTATCAGAATCTTCAGTTCCGTACTAGAAATATTTTGCCATGGCCCTGAGAAGTCTGTAACGATAGGAAATCTGGAAAAAAAATCAATACCATATCAGATTATTTTGCCTTGTTCCGGTACCTCTGCCCTGCTCTTTGTACAAATAAGCTCTCTGAAACTGAGCTGGGCCTCCTAAAAAAAAAATCTCTTACTGCAGGGCTTCTGTTCTGCTTTCAGAGAGTGTTCTGGCAGCTGAGTTGGGTGGTCATGTAATGTCCAAAAGTTAAAAGGTGGCAGAGAGCCTGGCTTTTGAGGGGTCTTGGATTTTTATTTTTTTTTTTGTCTCTTCAGCATGTTTGAAATTGTAGTTAAAATATCTACAAGTGTATTCATGAAACATATCAAAGATGAAGGAATGCATTTTAAGCTGAAGTCCTATCTGAGGTTAATGATTAAGACTGTGAGAACTCAGCTTGGTATTTATTGTATAATGACACAAGTAAATTAAACTCCAAGCAAGTCATTATCTTTTTTTTTTTTTCTTTCTTTCTTTCTTTCGTTCTTTAAAGTATGCAGTGCCAAATGACTAACCTCTTTGGTAGCAGGATAGTAAAAACATGGGGGCAGGCAGTACCCATGGAGTTTTTTTGCTTAGACTCCTTTGTCCACACACTGTTATATAAAGGGTAAAGTACTTACAGAATAAGGCTGGCTAATAAAAAATGTTAATCACTAAATACATTTTACAAAGAATACATTTGTTTCATTGTACTATTTAAAAAAAAAAAAAAAAAAAAAAAAAAAAAATCTTTGCATTTTACATCTATTCCTCACTTACTGTCACTGTAAATTGCACCTTCTGTCATCTACACACATGCTACACTAAATGCTGTTTATTTACTGCAGGAATTACCTTTCCAGTTATTGGAAACAGAAAAAAAAAAAAAAAAAAAAAAAAAAAAAAAGGAAGATTTCCATACCTTAAGTCTTCAAGACTGGTTTTGACTCACACTGAGACTTATCAGGTAGTTTTGTATTAATTTGAGTTCTACACTTGTTATTTTTTTTATTCTATTCCTTCTCTTTGTGACATACAGAGCCAAGTTTTTTTTAGAAATTGAAAAGGAATTTTATTATATGATAATTTACGTCAGTCCATCAATATCACCTATTGAATACTTCTCCCTTGGAAAACAGATGGAGTTGTAAAACTGGTATAGTTAAAGTAGAGCTCAGTAGCAGGAGAGAAATAGTAAGCCTGTCTTAAAACCTCAGAAATTTGTTTCTGCTGTTTCTGACTTAACCTACTGACAAACAAATGAAGATGGAATTTTGCACTTTCTTAGCATTTAAAAAAAAAAAAAAAAAAAAAGACAGAATATGCTCAAAATGCCTGCAATAATAGGAAGAAAGGGTCACTTCAAAATTTGGCCATTGTCAAATGTCTTTGAAATTGTGCTTTATATCTACAAACATGCCTAATTCAAAATGGGTTTTCAGTGAACAAAGAAAGGCACTTTACTCATCTATTTTCTTGCCAGATTTCAGTTTGATCACAAATATTTCAGCACTGTAGCTATTCTTAAATCAAAATTTCAACCTTCTTAATCCTGTGAGAAGGGTGTTTTATTTCACTAGAAAATAGATATTTTTCTTCAAATGTAAATATTACCTTTTGGGAATCACAGAATCATCTAGGTTGGAAGAGACCTCCAAGATCACTGAGTCCAACCTCTGACCTAACACTAACAAGTCCTCCACTAAACCATATCCCTAAGCTCTACATCTAAACGTCTTCTAAAGACCTCCAGGGATGGTGACTCAACCACTTCCCTGGGCAGCCTATTCCAGTGCCTAACAACCCTTTCTGTAAAGAAGTTTTTCCTAATATCCATCCTAAACTTCCCCTGGCACAACTGTAGCCCATTCCCCCTCATCCTGTCACCAGGCATGTGGGAGAATAGACCAACCCCTAACACCTGTAGAGTGTGATAAGGTCGCCCCTGAGCCTCCTCTTCTCCAGGCTAAATAGTCCCAGCTCCCTGAGCTGCTCCTCGTAAGACTTGTTCTCCAGACCCCTTACCAGCTTCATAGCCCTTCTCTGGACTTGCTCGAGCACCTCAGTGGAAAATTCTGCCTGAAATGTGAATACTTCAGAAATTACAAACAACTGAAATTCTTAAAATTTAAGTTAGAATAAATATACTTTATTAGTAGTAATAATAACTATTATTAACAAATAATTAATAATAACTATCTCACTGTTAAACCTGCAATTAGAATTCCCTGTCTAAAAAGACTTTATGATTTCAATTCCATTCTGTAATTTCAATTTTTTTTCATGGTAATCTAGCCACCACTTAGAGGCCCAAATGTGTTTCATCTAAATTTTCGTGTATCACCAGATAGTAGATGGCCAAATTATTTGGATACAAATATGTCTTGAGAATATCATCAAATCCATTTTAATTTCATTCATGCCTTAGAGATAATAATTTGAAGAGCTAGTCACTGCTTGCAATTAAGCGTGGAGAAAATAGATCTGTCCCATAATTTATGTCTGCAAAGGTTGGGCTGGATTTGTAATTAATGTTTGCTCCTTTTAATGAAATACTCCAAAGGTCTGCACTTCTGTCATTCATGGAGGTAATTTTTCAATTGATTAGTAAAATAATACTTGAAAAGTAAATGCACCTGCTTTAACACAGAAATGTCTTAGTCAGGTAGAGACAATGATTGGAGTGCTAAAAAAATATCATTTCAATACAGTAGAGACTGGAGTTTTACTCCTCCAGAATTCAGAACTCCCACTAAAGAGGAAAAAGGAAAAGGTAATTAAACCTCCAACAACTTATTGAGCATGCTTTTATCAAATTTAATTCCTTGGTGGTTTTCAGCATAGCTAAATACTTTTAGGAGCACATGCCTGAATTGTGCGTTAGCACAAGTGAAGTATCTTCAGTAAGCATGCATTACAGCGAGACATAATTTTTATAGCAGTGTACCTTAGTATTTTTGGAGGACATGAACAAATAATTTAATATTGTGAGTTTGCTTCCATTTTGGATAAACACTCAAAATTTTCTGGCTCATTTAGCTCCTATTCTGATTTTCTTTTTGGACTCAAACCTTTCCAAGACTAAAAATGCAACACATGAGAGTTAGGGTCCTGCAGCTGCTGGTTAAAAAAATGGTTTGTAATGTCCTTTCTAAAACAACTGCTACAAAAGAGAATAAAATAAAATAAAATAAAATAACAAGCTACCTGTACATGCTTTCAGGGAATCTCTAAGGATTTTGTTTGAGTTAGTCACTAAAGAAAGGATGTTTCATGACTTCTTTTGTTTTGTTAATTCTGACACAAAGAGTCACTATTCCTGTACTACCAAGACCTCACAGTCTGTAGTGATGAACTTTCAAGTGATGATTGTGAGCCAGACTAGACAGAATGCAGAGCACAAGCCAGAATCTGTGCTAATGTTCTTGAAGTCCACAAACACTGTAGTCAGAGAGGCTTTGAACAACCTGTCATTGGGACAAGGATTTTGCTTTCAGAGAAGCAAGCAAGAGAAATGAAGAAATGTGGTGAAAATAGCCCTTATCCAGTGTTAACTGTGTGAAGCAGAGCAATCCAGACATTTTCTGGATCCTCACAGTTTCCTCATCGATGTGCTTTATGCAATGATGTTTGGGCCATTGTGGCACTGGCTGGCTCAGAAGACAGCTGCTGTGAGTCATCTCTGAGGCACTCAGCTCTACACATGCAATAACAGGAAGCCCAGTTTGAACCAGGTGTGCCTTACACTCATGGTGGCCAACACCATTTAATACCTCCCTCCCTAAAGGATTCCCTTCCTACAGGATTCCTTTCCATTCACAGCCATCTACAAGAATCTGCCAGTACAGAATGCCTGCTTGGCATTTTCCTCCCCAGAGAGGAAAGCACACAGGTATTGGTTTCTGCACTGCTGGAACAGAAAAGTGTTCAGGATTTAGGTCTTCTTAGGTCAACTTAGGAAAGAGAAATGATTGGAAGGGGGGCTGGGTTAGAAGTGCTCTTGGGCTAAGCTAGGGGTGGGGGATGTCACGGGAGTGATGGCAGGGGACACAGTGCGTGGACATCATTTGGAAAATGTGTATGCTTAGCATCACTATATTAACTTGCCCATCAGAATATTCCACTTTAAAGAAAGAAGTTTATAGTTTTGACATTATGGTTTTCAGTGTTTGAATCACCTGAAGGATACAACTCTAGGCTCAAAGCATGAGCAAAGCAGCACCTAAAGATTTTAAAAATCCAGACCTTGAACTTAGTTTAACGCCAATTAAAGTCAATGGATGCTGAGTCAAACTGTAATTCTTTTTGTACACCAGAGAATCAAAAGGTGAAAATCCCAGTACTGATAATGTTTTGCCATTGACCTAACAGGGTCACAATTTGATGCAGAGAGACATAAAATGACATTGATATTTCATCACTGCAGTCTTGGATCAGATTCATAACAGTGACCCAGGACACAAAAATCTGCATAATCCATTATGACTGTACAAGTATCCAGCACTGTCTCACCACAGTCTACCTTGTTTAAAGACAGGGAATAATCTATAATTCTGGGCTGCCCTTATTTTAGCCAGAGCAGAGAAGAATGGAAAAATCCAGGGATTCATTTTTCAGTCACCTTATTTAAACCCTCTAAGTAAATGCTTGAATTTTGAATCAAATCTAATTTTAAAATTCTCTTTTCAAAATGAAGGTACTTTGTTTCTTTCAATAGCTATTCTAAAATGGCTTTGTAGTAAAACTGGAAGGTAAAATTCAGATTCATTGCTGTCTGTGAGTAAAGTGCTTATGATTAATAATGCGAACAGTAAAGAGTGTGTATATAATTCCTTAATGATGCTTAATGAAATATTTAATTCAAGGCCAGCTGGAAAGATAATCTTGGATAATAGAAGGAAATTAAAGGATGAACTGATTTCTGTAACGTAAGAGTACGCTGCTATGCAGTAAATGCTCTGGTGAATGATTAGTTTTGTTAATCTATCTTTCGGTTTAGGAGAAGATGTTTCACAGTGAGCTTTTGATGAAGTCACACTGGCTCATGCACTTAGGCAAGGTCCCAGCTTAGAAGCTGTTTTTAGGGCTGGGAGTGTAATTCAGTACAAAATCCTGGATACACTTCCATATATTCCTAATGTTCAGGGGAAATTTGAGTTTTGCTATTTCTAATTTGTCCTATTTTTGATGTAACCAAACTATGATAATGAGCAAATAGTAAGATTGAACTGATAGGATGAAAATGTACAGGACCCTTTATGATACACCAATGTGACCTGTGTCCACACCAAACCAAAGTTCTCAATGGGGGACTGCATATCATCAACAATTAGATAAAATAAACTGATAAAATATAACTGTACTCTGCTGCCCCCTATTAAATTGTTTTTAAGATTTCAAATGTAAAACACAGACCATGCATTCTGGATGATAAAAATAATAGATGATAAAAATAATGATTCATGGACCTAAGTATACATAAATATAAAATTTTAAACTTGTGCGGGAAATAATATTATATATAACATGGCAGCTGTTACCTTAGCACGTTTTTGATGCCATGAAATAATCTGAACCAGATTTGTTGCCAGTTAAAATAAGAAAATAAACAAATAAATAAATAAATAAATATTAAAAATATAAATTAACTGAATTCAGTGGAATTCCTTGAATTTGCTCAAATAGACAAGCTTTTCCATTGCCATTCTCTGCATATTTCTGTAAATACATGGAGGTGAACCAAACCAAAATCATATTTACAGAAACACTGGGAACAACCAGAAAGTTAAAACATTCATCTTATTAAAGAAGAAATTAAGCTGAGAAAAAAAAAAAAAAAAAAAAAAAAAAAAAAAAAAAAAAA
>CM021775.1:16898470-16965667 GCA_011076525.1 Nettapus auritus
AATTTCTCAGCAATTTCTGGATTAGTTAGTAAATACATAGAAAAATTTTCACCTCTGTCCTTTCTTCTGGTCCCTGTTAAACTTTGCCATGCATTGCAACTTCTACCTGTTTTAAGTTTGAAAACAGAAGTGTCTTATCTATCATATTACAATGATTTAGTTATATCTTGGAATGTTGCATGTTTTCCTTTTGTACTGCATGCAATTGACAGTGAATAATATTGAAAACATACACACGTCTTTTTAGCTGGGATCTCAGAATAACTATTTAAAAGAAATTCATGCGTATAGTATATGCCCATCTAAGGAGAAATTGTACGGGAAGTTTCTCATAGCTGCTGCTTGTTATACACTGCTCCAACTAAAGTCAATTTAATTCTCTGAATTAAAGTCTCTGAAGTCCTGGAAAAGGAAAAACCCGAGCCTGTAAGAGAAACCATGCAACAGTGAAGGTTATCACAATGGAGTTAAAGCAATGCTATTAAATAATGAGTAGTAATAGGTGACTGTCTGCTCTAAGTTGCCCTATAAAGCATCTGCTACCTGCTGCAGGCTACAGGATTAATTCTGAAACATGTAATTTAGCAAAGGAGCAAGACTTCAGTCTATTCAGCAGTTGGTGGCAAATGCTTTGGCATAGGTTATTATATTACTTTGTGGCCAGTCACACTGTCCAATGCTTTGAATTGTAATTCTATTTCTTATTTTTGGTAAGGCTTGGAACCCTGTATTCCTCAACATATAATATTTTATTAGTTAAAACTTTTGATATTTTGACTAATTCCTTTGTGCCTGTTTGTTATCTCATTTTGAAACACACCACATATTTTTGAACCCTGTACTTTTCATAAGTCAGAAATTCTGTCCCTGAACTGTATGTTCAGGTGAAAATTTCTTGTCCTTGTGATTCAAAGTCTCCATCTTAATTTTAATTTGTCTATTTTGCTCATTACTTTTGTAATAGTCTCAGATTTTCAAAAATATATTGCATGTAGAGGGGGGAAAGAACACAGCCACGCAGAGCCTCTAGGATCCGCCTAGAGAATGCTCCTCTGCTTGATATATGCTAGGCGATTGTTTACCTGACAGTCCTTTAACTTCTGCAACTGCTAATTGTACTTACCTGTACATGCAGTTACCCAATTTGTGTTGCACTTATGCTAATTAAAGCATTCATGGTAATTAAAGCACAAACATGAATGCAAACCTACAAAGTTTTGAGGAACAGTCCCACACTGCATCTTTTCCAGGGATAATATTGGAAAACAAATCACCTGCTACCACTAATAGTATTAGCAACATTCAGCTGAGAGCAAGGTAGGTGAAGAGGCTTTGCAAGTGTAGGCAGAAGGTATCACATATGACAGAACTGTTATGGAAAATCTGCGCTCCAAACAGAATGAAAAAAAATATATTGCAGAACTGTAATGGGTAGGTATCACTATGAAACCAAACAATAAAAATGGGATAAACCTTATCAGCTTCTCAGATGTGATCATAGGCATTCTAATAGCTTTTATTTTTACTAATGTTCTATTATTATAAACCTTGTTAACTTTTTTTTTATAACTTTCATCCTAGTGATAGACTCGCTACCCTTCTGGAATCAATGGAATTATGTATAAGTAAGTACAAGCATAGCATATTTCTGTTTATTGAAATAGTAATTACACTTGGAAATGATAAAAGCTTGCATGAGTTCTATGCAAACTTGATTTTTCCTTCATTAAGACTTCTGGTTATTGAATAAATGCAGAACTTGAGACATTCAGGGTACTCATATTGCTTAACTTTGTTTCTCTGACCTCCTTCTTAAGGAGTCCACAGAGACTAATTTAGAAACCTCCATTATATTGCTAGAGCAAAGTGGTGTGAACATTCCCATTTGTGTCAAATTGTACTCTGAGTACGTATATTGAATTTACTGGAGTAGCTTGGGCTTTCCACTACTGAATGAGACCTTGATGTCTTATGATTTTTGCAGTTAAACATTCAGGTCAGAAGACATATAATATTTCCAAGGAACGGTGCATTTAAACTCTGTTACTAATAATATTTTAACCATTTGTTTCCCTGCTAACATTAAAGAAAGCATATAGGGCTAAAATAGTCATATGCATCACATACTCTGGAATATCGGTGTGTGTATATATATATGTGGCGAGCCCTTTCAAATTATTCTAGGGATGTAAGGATAATATACAGTGCATACAATGTATTACATATGAGCACTCTGGTATAATCTAGCAGCAGGTCCTTTTGTGCAAAAATTTTTAAGCTCTTGAAGTCACTTTAATTGCACTAAACTTTGAGATAAGAATCAAGCCCTCTTTCACTTTATTAGGAGTTTTTCTTAGAATGTGAAACATGTTTTCTTCCTGAACACAGTGTAAATTTTTCTAAAAGGGGTGCTTTGCAAACAAACTATTATGGTACTAAAGAAAACATTGATTAGTTTTAAATGGCAGTAACAATTCAAGTGCATGTAAAGACAAGTACATTTGCTTTTGAGGTTAAGCCTCTATATTTAATAAATGAAGGAAAAAATACAATGAGGCACAATAGAAGAAGCTTCTGTGAAATGCATTATGCAATAATCTACAACTGCCATAACTACAATTGCCTTACCAGGTCATATTATGGTTTCCACTCAGACTGTTTTTTATAACAAAGTATTTCTTTATTACCTTGTTATTTAGAAATATTTGTAATTTGAAAAGCTTGTGTGTTCTCTTTGTTGATTCAAGAAATCTGAAAATTCAAGCTGAATTGATCTATTTATTTTGTCTTGTCAACATTGGTTTTACATGTGAAAACTCTGGTTTTAGGAGATTTATTTCCCAGTTCCTCCAATTTAATTGTGTTCTCTTAATATACACAAGACCAGAATTATAGAAACAGATTTTCTCTATATATTGTGCCACTTAACTTTATCGGGATTCTCTACTACTTTTTTTACCTGGTGAATTGCATAAGTCATTCACTGTCTAGATCAGAGCCTGATAATATAATTCATACATGCTGTATGATCAAAAAAGAACTGTATGCCTAAAAAGACCTGAAACAGCACAATCTGAAGCAACAGTAACTTTATAACCATTTCACAGAATAAAGATTTTAATTCTCTGAAGTTGTAGAAGACTTCTTGGACAGAGACAGGAATGTTTTATGTGAGTTTTTACTTTTACTTTTTTATTTATCCATTTATCCATTTATTTATTTATTTTTGAATATGCACCTCCACTTAATCTTTTTATCTCATAGTATTTCTTGCAGGCATTAAGGTAAAAGCAAATGTTTAGGAAAGCTGTGAAATTTGAAAAGGTTAAAGTCTTCCAAACTGACATAGGAAGGTCAATCCATATCAAATAAACAGGAGAAAAACAGAAATGGTGTATAGATACAAAAAGCCAAGAGAGTGGTGTGGTATGCTGGTTGGGTAAAGGGAATATAAAGAAGGAGGAAAAAATAAAAATAAAAAAAAATGAGGAGATAAGCAGGAAAAGGGAACACATATGAAGAACTGTAAAGGGTAGGGAGGATGACGGGTAGGCAGTAGATTATGACCCAAATCAGGATTCTAGGGGCTGAAATTTAATTTTATATCTTGAAAATGGAAGAATGAAGAAGGTTTGATTTAGCTCAGGCAAAAGTAGCAAAACAGGAAGTAGGTAAGCTAAATGAGAAGTTGTAGTGGATTAGGCCCAAAACCATAGAAGAGAACTGCGAAGAGACAGTGGGAAGATGTTGGGCTAATGAAACATTTTGTTTGTTAATGGAAACTGTACTCTGATCCAAGGAAGAGATTGATGTAGTTTCCATCAAGCTCAGGGAGACTGATGTATTTCCAATAAGAAGCACCTTTTAATTGTGATTGAGCTACGTTTCCCTTCTATCAAATAAGTGTAATTTTTAAGTTACAGAATTGAAGTATAAGTGTTAAGAATAATTTTCCAATGAAATATTTCTCAAGAATTCCTTGTTCTTCCTTGTTAAAAATAAGGGCTATATGTTACAGAAGAGTATGAAAAAGTTTCATACAGCCATTTAGTTAGCATGGATCTTGGTTGCTCAAATCATAGCTATAACTCCAGTGTGTGTCGCAGCTCTTCATATTTCATATCAAATTACTTAGGGCCACACAATCGACTTTCTGTAGATGCTAATACCTGCATACAGACATGTACACACTCATTTGCAGTGACTTCTGATCTGGCATGGATAGCTTTGTGAGGACCTCCAGCTCAATAACATTAAAGATGATAAATGAATAAATAAATCTAAGGGGAAAGTAGCAAAGTTAGTAGTCAACTTTTTTGCATAAAATTACAATTGCTTCCAATATTTTACAAAGAAATCCCTTCTCAGCTTAATACATGCTGATAAAGTTCATTTGTGTATAACATGTCCCTCTCACCCCACCACCGCATATCTGCAGTTTTTCCTTATGATGTCTATCCTCCTTAAAATCCAATTTTCTAGTTATACTAGTGTTTATTAAAAGCTTGACTGTAAAGTATCTGTTTACCCAAAGATCTATTTTTATCATAACTGTTTATAATGGTTAAACCTCAACAACTTAAACACTTTACACAAAATAATGTATTTTCAATAAATTGAAATATTAACCAATCATATGTAATGGTTCAGTTCTACCAAATGGATTGCTAGAAATCCTTAGGGTTTCATATAAATTGAAAACTGTATTGACTGACCGGGCTGCTCTCAAATTACATTGCATTTGGATCAAAAAGCATAGAAAAAGTTCTCATTATAGTTCCCTGACATTAATTTGAGCATTTTTATATGTGTGTCCTATTAAGTACTTTAAGTGCTTTTTGATAATTGTGCTTTGTAGTTTTTACAGCACTTCAGCCTATTCCCAGTTCAATTTCCTCTTTTATCCGATGTTTGAAATATTGATTTCTGACAGATAAAAGCAAACCTTATAATCTCAGCAGCATGCAATAAGTGAGTAAGACGGGGCTACAGAATGCATCAGGGAATGGTCATATTTGAAACCGTCTTTGTTTTATTACATTTCGTCAACAGAATTTACTTACCACTTGCTGATATTTATGTAAAAGCAAGGCTCCTGATAGTCCAGTGATATTACCAGTTCCCAGTATACTTTTGCATTTAGTAAGATAAAAGAAGAAACTCCCTTGGTGGTTGATGATTGCAGCAGCTTAAACTGCTGTCAGCTGGCTCGAAGTAACTGTGATTTATCTTCTTCAGATTGTACAGCATCGTGTCCGTGAACTTCCAGAGTTCGCATTAAAAACTGACAGAACATCAGAGTGCCAGAAGCTTCTCATATTGTGGCTCTAGAGGTAAGAGCAAGAGGCACTGTGCTTATTCTGTGTTTGGCAACATTCTCCAAGCCCTTTGCAAAGCTCTTGTGTCATGAGAGAGATCTTGAAGAAGTAGATGTGAATTTTGAATGTAAACTAAATACAGTGACAAGATATTAAGGAGCATACACTTGATGTCTCTTCCCCAAATTTTGAAAATGAGAAAACAGACTGATGGTTTCAGTCCAATTTAGAAAATTTCTAAATTAAACACTGAGATTTTATTTAATCCCAAATTAGACATTGCTTGTTTAATATGTCTTGATAATTCAGGCATTTTTTTTCTTAGTCCTGAGAATACTTAACCATATTGCATCTCGGCCTTCACACACTTGGATGTAAGGTTTATTCCATAGCAAGGGCATTTAAAAAATATTCTGTTGGTGAGTCTTGGTTGTTATGGGATGGAACTCTGCCAGCCACTTAGCAGTTAAAAGTTTAATCTCCTTGCAATTAAAGTTTTCATTACTAAGCAATTAACACTTAAAGTTTTAAGTGATAAGCACTTAACTGCGTTCTGGAAATGCTCGGTTAGCGATAGCAAAGCCAGGCACAATTTTGAGGAATGGCAAGCCTGGAAAAATGATTTGGGGAAAGCAGTCAGGGAGAAAAGAACTTCTGAGCTCTGCAAGCCTTGATCATAGCCTATAGAATACAGACTGATGGAGCAGAGTTTGCTCAATAGCAGAATGCACAAGACAGACCCTGTAGGCAGCTAGAGAAAACAGTGGAGTAATTGGGAAGGCTTGGTGGCTTAGGAGTTGAGTTGAATACTAAGCCAGAGGTAGAGGTCTGAACTCAAAGATCAAGGTGCCTGGTCCTGTCAGTCCTAGCTCCATCTGGACTACACTGCTGACATCGAGACTTGCCATATAACACAAACATGGGCAGAAAATGCTGTTGGAGGCAGGAATTGAGGGCTGGCTGAAGTTAAGCTTTGCAGCAAGGTTTCTTCATTGATGATTTGAGAGTTGGGAAGCCCGAACCAGCAAGATGTCTGAAATAATTAAAGATTTACCAATAAGAAAAAAGACAGGGAGACAGCAAATATGTTATTGAATATTCAATTAAAATTTATAAGCCCCAAATATTGCAAAATAATCTCTTTTATGTTTCTGAATCCAACTTTAACACGCGAGCTTCACCCAATACAAATTGCTGTATTGCGGCAGACCAGCACAGAAATACACATACATATGCAGGCTACATTCTTATACATTCCACATCTACAGGTAAAGTATCATCACAAAGAAGATTCTGCAGTTGGTCATATCATAACCATAACCAGTCTTCATTAGAATTTCAAAAGAGCTATTTAGCATTTTTCATATAGGATTGGTTATTTACTGTCCCCTTAAAAAAAAAAAAAGGAAAAGGTTTATCATCTAATAAATCAAAACCATTGTCAATTCAAGTCCCAAAGCCTAAAGGTAGTTACAGAAGCTGTCTCTTATGAAATATTATGTATATTATACTATATTGGATAGCTAAATGGAAAGTACAACTATGAAAAATTGGAATTAATTAAAAATGCAAAAGTACATTCTGAATAAAAACCAGGATGTAGTATTTTTAGTTGAGTCTCTTGTGGGAATTCAATAGAGAAACAAGTCATTGTATATACCTTCTGACGTTTTCTGATGGACTGTTCCAATCTGACATTTAATATAATGCTGTACGCCTGTACGTTTCAGTATCATAGCTGGTAGAATTTTCCTAATACTTTCATGTATGAAATTTATCTTTTAATTTAAATCTTGATATTTCAACTGATGGTTTTGGAGACACCAAAATGAATGCTGTTAAACCTATGAACTGTTGAAGAGCTTCAGAAGACTGAAGTATAATATCCATAACTTTGTGTATAGGAAAGATTATGTTGTCATCAATGGGATTATTACTTGCTCAAACACCCACTTAGCTGCTTTGCTTGATACAAGAAAATGTCTGTGTAAAACAAAAATAAACAGATAAATTGTCAAGCAAGATCATAGCAAATTCAGGTGAGCAAGTGCCTGTGGTTTAAGTGAACACATAACTATCCACTATGTGGATAACTATTTGAACTAAAATATCTATAGGAATATCTGTCTCCATGTTATAAGACTTTAAAGAAATCAAATTGCTCCCACTAGTAAACAAATGCGACAGTAAAATGTGATAGCAGGTTAATTTTTGATGTTAAATAAATCAAGCAAAAACTACAAAAACTGTGGTTACAGACAGTAGAACCAAGAGGTTGAGATGCAGCTAGTTCTTTTGTTCCCACCTTTTTGCGTGTGTGTACTGGAATTTTTTGAAGAATTGCAGAGAATTTTGAAATTGTTTTAAAGAGTTTCAGATAAAAAAAATTGGAATTTCCCTGTGTAATGTATACAGTCATCCAGTTGAAAAGGCCTAATTTTGGTCTTTTGTGTATAATTGTGGTCTATTTTGTGTTTAAAATTTGGGTAATATGTACGGTTCTTTTGTTGCTTACTCATTGACCATTTAAAACTGAATTTCAGCACTAATCTGGTAACCTACAGCAATTACATCTTTCAATGTAACAGCTGATGAAAGTGCTTACTACACATTATTATATCATTAATAATTTGTGTTCTCTGCTAAAAAGCCAAAAACAACTACTACTTTTGTGCCACTCCAAAATATATGCAGTGTATATGCTTATAGGCAGAAACTAGAATATTTTACAAGTACGTCTTCAGTTTT
Source organism: Nettapus auritus (assembly GCA_011076525.1). Classification (NCBI taxonomy): domain Eukaryota; kingdom Metazoa; phylum Chordata; class Aves; order Anseriformes; family Anatidae; genus Nettapus; species Nettapus auritus. Next base: position 16,906,537 of record CM021775.1, read on the forward strand.
GGTCACATCTGTAAAGAGTGAGAGCAGAAATTTAGTCACCTTAATAGATGACTTCTCTCACCCTAGAGACTGAGCAGCTGTGATCTCTGGTTCCATGTACATGGTATAAGAAAGTTAGAGCACTGTAGTGACAGTAAATACTGCCCAGTGTGTTTACTTGCTTTGATGATTTCCACTTGACTGAGCAAAATCACTTGAAAATTTTACCTGAGATTTTCAAAGCATCTTTTTTAAATAGAACACAGTATTTTTAATAGGACTCACCATTTGGGACTCCAGTAGAATCCTTGAGGAATCGTTGCTCCAGGAGTAATATTAGTATTTATAATATTAGTTTTTAAATGTTAGGCAAACTGATAATATCAGAGTATGTTTATATCACTAAAAAAGTAACGTATCTACTTCATAAAAATAATGTAGATTAAATTTCTTTTTTACCTAGTCTTTATCCCTTCCTCTTTCTCTTTTATTCTTTGATGTCTGCAGCTGTTGTCTGCCAAATAAGGCCAGCAGCTGCCTGAAGTGCTGCTCTTTTACCAGCTGCTAAAGGTCTACCATTCACCACGCAGCCAGTTCTCTGCCTGTGCTGCAGAGAATGAATTTCTGTCAGCTTGGTGGCATACGCAGCACAGCCTTCAAGGTGACAATCCAGTCTTGTCACAAACTCTCAACCTGGAAGTACTCAGCAGCTAGTCTGCTTTTGTTGATTTCCTTGTTAAACAAAGTGTCCAAAGTGTCAGAAGAATGATATCAAGCACATTACACTGCTATAGCCAAATGCCAATATTTCTCTTTATTTCAGCTCCTTAAAATCATCTTTAGCTGAGTAGGAAAAACATAAATTGCATGACCCTGGGGAACCTTGTTTCAACATTTATTATTGGTAAAATGTATGGCTTTCAAAAGATAAAATGTATTTCAAATACCACATCTCTCTGTATGCTGGGCTAAATACTGCCTTGATGTATGCCTTGTACACTCTCTGTTGACAGATGTGAAGTTCAAGTAAGAGCAGAATTTGACCAGCTAAATTTAACATAATGGAATGACAAATACTACAAGGGCAAAAGGATTTCCTAAATATCACATGCTACAGCATGTCTGATTTCTGCTTGCAGATTTAGTCCTGGATAGTCTGATTATAGGGATATACAGTAACAAACTAGGAAAGTAATACCTTTATTTTGTGATAGTGATCTTAAATGTTTAGTCTTTAGACTAGTGGCTGTTCAGTAATGTACTGGAGGGATTTATCTGAATGTACGTTTACCTTATTGTTTTTAGCCTTTTTTTTCTTCCTTCATCTCAAATATTTGGGCGATATTTTTAGAATATATTCTTGAAAGTGTTCACATTGATCGGATTACTTACATTAATAATAGAGGTCTTTAAACTCTACATAACAACAAAAGTCAGTTTTCTGATGAATTTTAGGGGAGATTTTGTTGATGTTAATGAAATATTTTTTCTTTTTAAGCTGTGTTTACAAAATTCATTGTTCACCTGGAAGTTCTGCCAGTGGCTGGGACAAAGCTTTATGATAGTGGCTCACTCTCATAGTCTTGTCTTTACTACTCTAACAATAGAACAGTCACAGATGCAGTTACCACAAAATATCCTTTGCACCATATTTTTTCAGCAGTTCTACATAGCAAAATAACTTTCTATTTCTGTATAAGACAACCACTCACAATGGAGCACATGGGGAATCTTCCAGTGATATTGGCTCCCGTCAATTTTTTTCAGTTTCACTAAAGGTGGATTTTCCAGCAAAATGGACAGCTAAAGACCCCCTTTTCAACAAAATATATAGCAGCTCAGTAGTTAGTACCTACGCTGAAATCTGAGGTAGATAACTAGATATGGATTTTTCAGAAAGGTTACGGTGTTTTCTGCACTGGTTAACAGAGTATGTTCTCAGATTATGCATCATGGGCATTTATCATGTTTTAACTTTGGTTTCTCCTTCCCTTGCAAATTATTTGTGGGGGTGGGGGAAGATATTTTCATCACATATTCTGCAAAAGATCTAAAAAGGAATATTGAGATAGATGTGCCCAAACTTGACAGTTCCAGGCTGGTCCAGGCACTCATTTGCAATATCAGCAATGGAAGTCCAAACTTTCAGTCTGTATTACTGAGCAAGAAAATTACCTTTAGCTTCTTCCATTACCAGCTGAGAGCAAATTATTGGGATGTTGGCTCTTCTGAGTAGTTATGAAGGTCATTCCACATCACCTCTTCCAAAAGTTTCATCCTAATGTAAATACAAAGTCTTTTCTGTCATGTTCTAATTATCAATTTTTGTTCGTAGCTCAAATCATTCTTTTTCATCTACTGCAATTTGAAAAATTATGTAGTATACAGCTAAAACATTATCCTCTATTATAGTCAGTACATCACTGTAACCCTGCACTACTGACAGGGCAATGTCAGGGAAAACATGCCTCAGTTGCACATCCAAGAGACTGAATTTCAAATTTATTTGCAAGTACCAAGATTTTAGTGGCATTTGACCACTTAACTAAAAGGTAAATGTGGCTTTTAATTTTTTCTCTTGCAGAAAATCTTGCCAATGCCATGATTTGAGAAAATATTTTACTGAAAGGGACTGTTTTATACAAAGATATATATGTTTATATATGTACATATATTTGTCCTTGAATTAAACCAAAGCTTTCTGGAAGACTGTAAAAGTTGATTGAAGGAGACCAGCCACATTTCCCGTTTCCTGTGTGATAGCATTAGCTCGGTCTGTATGGCCTCTCTGCCAGGTTCCCATAGGTCTACATTTTGACTTGGTTTATTTCTTTATATCTGCCCCGTGACTTCTGTGTCTTCATCTCATGTCTCTTCTGTTGCCCTTCATCTCCAGCTCTAGAGTCGTATTCTCTTGGGAGATTGTGAAAGACTATATTAGGGCTTTAGCTAAAAATAGTTGAGTTTTTATTAATATATTTTGTTGCAGATTAGTACATCTTTTTACTTTATCTGTCATTTCAGAGGTGAGTGGATAGTGGTCTAGCAGTACACACCTGATGTTTATTTCTAGTCAAAAGGAAACCATTGCTGCCCGTTAAGAGTTTCACTCACTATCAAGTTTTCTGGCTATCCTGAGGCCCTATGAAAGCCTGCTGACGCAGCTCAAGCTGGTCAGAAATATATTGTCTGAATTCCTGTTTGTCAAAGAAGGCAAAAAAAAGATGATTTTTCAAAATCAGTTGCTTTCCCTAGAGTATTTTCCTGATAGTGGAGAAATGGAAGAAAAGTACTGTCTTTTTTAATATATGCAGGATAAAATGTTTAGATTTTTCCTTCCTAGATGACTTCTTTTCAGAATTTGTTTTTCTATGTTTATACAACTATGGTGGAACCAATTCCCTCCTAGTACTGGCAGGAAAGCGGAAAGGAGATGATGGGAGTTGTGCCCCTGCATGCACCTGGGAGTTGTGCAGCTCATTACCTTAACAAGGGAAAGCTGTGAAGTAGGAGAGCAGGTGTTTAGCTGGAGGAAGGTATTATTTTTTTACCCTTATCAGAAAGAAGAGGTTGCTGCCTGCATGCAGCTTGAGACCCAAGAATAGTGTTGACATGGAGGGAAGTGCTTGAGGAGAGGTCAGTTGGTTGTGCACCAGGAAGGATGCTTTGAGGGGGGGGACATGCACTTGGAAGGGCTCCATGGACCCTGCGCTTTGGAGCAGGCCAATGAGGCAACCTGCTTGTTGCCTCCAGGAGTGTTCTCAAACTTGTAGTTAAAGTATCAGGATTTTATCTTTCTTTTCGAAAGAAAGAATTCTGGGGTAAAGCAAGCGCTGTCCAGGATTAGAGAAGTGTGAAATTTGGGTTATTTATTCTTTTAATGAAATGAAAACTGCTGCCTACATAGTCCTCCAGACAGAATCTCTTAGACTGCAGAGAGCCATATGCATTTTATACACTGACTTATGCTGAAAGTCCCTATATGCTAGAGAGAAGTCAGGATCTTCATCTATAGGGATGTTTTATTTACGATCATGCTGCCCGGGGTGCAAAGAGGGCTTGGTAGAGCATTGCTAAGCACTGTATATTTATGATCTGACCATTTAGGGGGTTCAAACAGAGATAGAAGAGGAAATACTGAGTTTGTTTTTTTCCACAGCTTTTATGTATTAATATGTAAAAGCCCCCTTCTCTTGTGAGTAAGGGCACACAGGTGTTCTTCCCTTTTGACTGCATGGGGCTGCATATCCAGTGGGATAATGTGTAAGAGCCATCCTGGTTTTGCCATTGACTTACAGTATGGAACCTTATTTGTGCAAGTGTTATCCTTTTTCTGCCCCTACCCATTTCTTTACAGTGAACTAACTGATAAGCACTGCTTTAACGTTACTGTTTTACTGTGGTCTAACACAAGTTTGCTCTGACTTTTCTGGAGGACCTACTATCTTTATTTAAGGCTTGTGTTAAAATCATTATTTAGCTTTTTTCAGTGTTGAGCACTGAGTGAGGTGAGCTCCCCTTTATAATAATATAATGTAATAATGCCTGTATTATATATTATGTTTTAGATTAAATAATATTTTTAACACTCAATATTTAGTTTAAAAAATACCTCTGTTAAAGTGCCTCACAGTCCTAGCTTGCGCTTTGCATACTGAAATATTGAGTGAGAATTAACCACTACTTCAACTCACAACAAAAAACAAGAACTGTGCCTTGAAGAGGAGAAGATGACACCTCCTCTGACAACACTGTATTTGGCTATTAATGTCTTTACTAAAATAAATAAAGGAGGTAGGGACATGGAGAAAAAAGCTGTAAAATAGGGCTGTCCCTGTAGTAAAACCAGACGTTCAGCTGTTAAAAACTGGCAATGATCTACTGGCTTCAACTTAGCTATGCTGATCATGCCAGCTGAGGAACTGACCCTGAATATTATCAAAGTTTTCTCGGAGGTGGCAGGAAAAGAAATCCTTTACAATTTCCTCTTTAAGAACTCAGGATTTCCGTTTTTGTAACTGCAAACTTCTGAACAATTCAGAATGAAATGTGGAGCACAGAGACAGGCAACACTGCACTGACTGTATTTGATTAGGGTAATCCTTTCTTTTTTTCCTTCTATGTGGTTACTACAGCCAAGCAATTATCTATCATACTATCAATTGCTTGAAGCACTGTAGACTACAGGTTAAATATTTTCACATCAATGTGAGCTTCTTCTCCAAGTTCTCATTGAAATCTAATGACTTTCATGTTCAAAAGAAATTTTAATGAGTTCAGAGTATCTAACCTTCTGTTTTAATTGTTGTACTTCATACACTTCACATTCTGGAGATCAAAACCACCTATCTTTCATTTTTTTCACCTGAAAATACTGTTGACAAGCTCTTTCCAGAGTGCTCTCTTTTTTCCATTTTTTATTACCGTCATATTTGTGTAAGATATAAATCCAGAAATATGCAACATATGCATGCTTAAAACCTATAACATACATAGTACTTAACACTGAAGAAGTTAGCCTGTGACAGCAACTGTTACTTTGATATCTAAAATCAGAAATGTCTCAGATACCAGAGTCTGTAATAGTCAAAACAAGCAAATCCACTACATAGGTGGTGGTAAATGCACTTGGTACAAGTGTCCATTGACTTCTCCCGGACTGCATGTGAAACAAAACACACAGGTATTTCTGTGCCTGAATCTATAGGCAGTTACATATACACTGTTGTCCTGTCCTTTTCTCACTTCCATGTGCCTACTGCATGTATGTCTCATGCGCCACTGATTCAGTCCCACTGGCATCTCTATGCATTCTTTTGTTTTCATTGTCCCCTTCTGCAATGAGCATCCTTCTTTCACTCATTCTCATTATAAATGTTAACTGCTATGGTCTGGTTGCAATAAGCATAGACAACTTTGTGAGTGGGAAAGGTATCACTATTTTTCTAAGCAGCTGTATCTGTAGTCTTGAACTCAAAGTTCCATCAGTGTTTAGGCTGTAAATGAAACATGGACATGACCTTCAATCGCCTGCCAGCAATTGTAGGTGTCAGTTTTTTGAAATATCTAGCCTTAGTAGTTAGTTTTCCAGTGCTTTTAACAGGTAACACCTGATTTGTTCATTTCAGCTAGCCCTTACTTTAGAGAGAGTCATTTCCCTTTTGGTTTCTTACAAAGTCGTATAGTATAAAGTACTTTAGTGTCTTGTGTCAAAGCGTGATACTTTGCTATGCTGGAGAGTGTGAGCGTCGTATGTTGTTGGCCTTGCTCTATATACTGGGTGGATGTAGATTGAGCTATTCTTTGACTAGTTCTACAGGTTTGGGAATTTTTCCCATTACACATAGCAGATTGTTGAGTAAATGATAATCTAAAGAGCAGAATGACACTGCTCCAATATCAATGGTTAGCAGACTGTGACAATGTTGACCTCCATTCATTATTAAAAGTGGGCCAGGTCCTTTATGTTCTCAAGTGCCATATGTGAAAAGCCAAGACTACAACTATCTCCTCATTGTAGTTGATCTGTGGGTTTTTGTGGTTTGTTTGTTTGTTGTTGTTTTTGTTGTGACCATTAAGAACTATTACGACTTTACGTAATTTACTAGATCGAGCTTTACACTGGTACCTAGAGAAGGACCAAAACCCAGCACCAAATCCCAGTATAGGTTGTTAGCGTATGTTAGCAAAAAGCTGAATATTAATGTTCCTACATAGTTTTTGTTACTGTGTGAAACTGTCTTGGGAGAATGCAGTTGAAGAACACAGCCTAGTATCTGATTCCTCATGGAAAATGAGGAATGCTACACAAAAATGTACTGCTTACATTTTAGAAATGTATAAAGGGCATTGTGGAAAATTCAGTTGGATATATATTGCACTCAGTAATGGTTCAGAACCTAGAAGATCTTAAAAATATCTTTGTTTAGAATAAGGATTAAATCTATTTTCAGGATTCGTGAACTACAGCAGTAAGACACATCTAGATCTCTAGATTTGACCTCTTTGTATAGAACTGCTTATTTAATTATTTTTACAAAATATTACAAGCCAGTACATGTGCTCATCTCCTTAAATGATGGTCCAGTTTTAAAACTGTTATTATTTATTGAAGACTTTTTAGAATTGCTCTCTTTTTTTTTTTTTTTTTCTAGCTACTAATTTACTATAAGCCATCCAAAGATAGATGGGTAGGATATAAATGAAATGCTATAATTATACAAGGGAGTGGGTCACTGACCTTTGGATTGCAATATCGTGTCTCTTTTGTCCTTTCCTTATACCACCCAGTCTATAGGGTGAAATTGCATCTTTTTCTTTGGTTGTCTCAAGAGTGAGGTAGTATTGGAAACTAGTGAGGCGTAGTACAATGTAGGTGTTCATAGCTTGCAATAATTTACGCATTTTCATTTTGTTTGATTTTATTAACACCTGGGTCTCCAGGGAACACAGGGAGAAGGGGAGGAAAGGAGAGAATACTTCAGCAATAATCTAATGATCAGCACTTACACTTCCCCCCAAGCCCTGCTGTTATATCAAGTGTCAAGATACCTCACAGCCAAGCAATTTATAATACTGTGTGTGTAAGGGGAGAGGTGCAGATGGTAGAAAGCTGTATGTCATGACGTATACACAAACATGGAGGACAGCAAGGGAGTCATTAAAAATATGGATTTTTTTTAATGCAGTGGCTGTTCATCAGCTGGTGAAATATACCATCTGAGGAATCGGTCGCTTAATGGAAATTAAACAAAATTCCTGATAGAAGACTAGCATAAAAGTTTGGGGCAATGTTTTGACGCAATGGGAAAACACGTGAGAAAATATGGAGTATATCAAGCTTGGAATACCCCACTTCTGCAGTCAAAAGCAGAGTAGCAAGATGACTGTGTTTTTGTTACGCTCGCTTTGAGTTTTCTGATGTTTGAGCTAGCATTTCTGAATACAAACTTGCAGCCTAGAGGTGGCAGCTCATTTACAGTTACCACAAGTATTTATATAACATGGCAATACATCAGAGTAATCAACTTTATAAGATCTGTGATTTAACCTGTCTTTGAATTATTGGGTTTGCTTAGTTGATTTTTTTTTTTTTTTTAATCAGGCTATTTAATTATAACGGAATATAACTAAGGTTTCAAACAAAATGTTATTTAAAATTGAAAAGATCAAATGATTTCAAAGATATTGAAAATATATTCTGAAAATATTGCCTGGTCTAAACCAAACCAAAACAACAACAAAAGCACCATTAAAACAAAAACAGCTGCATTTGCCTGTGGGATTAAATTCAAGCTTGCAAAATTTCTTGTTTGAGTGAGGGAGTGCATGAGTAGATGGAAAGACAAAGTTTAAAAAACAAAACCAGAAAACAACAACAAAGAGAAACACATGAAAGTGAAACATGAAGACAAGCTCAGATAGTTGTTTAGATTTGCCATGGTTGCCCATAGTTTCAAGGTCATTTTTTTATTATTTAGAAGTGGCTAGTTGTGCAGCAGGCAGTGGAACTCGCAGGCTGTTGGCAGTGCTGTATTACTTACTTCTTGTGCGTTAGTGCTGTAAGGGCAGACTTCTGGGAAAAATGAAAGGTGGTCTGCAGCTGCATGAACGGGCAAACTCTGATGTTATCTTCCTCTTCTGTCTTGATCTCAATCTATCATCTGTCACATGTTGTTGCTATATAAATATGTGACCATGAAATGAAGTCAGTGGAGAGAGCAGGGCCCACTGTTTGCTAAAGAGCCAGAGCCACGTGGTGTGCAGGTGGACAAGATAGTTCTATGTAGGAGGGAGGGGAGCATATTAATAGATTTAAGGATTTACATTCACTTGCATATGTGCCCATACCATTATTTTCTGCATGTTGATAAGTGTGTCTATTTTGTTTCAAAATTCCATTACCTGTCTGGACAGTGAAGCTGTCTTCTCTTTCTGAAAATGTCTAATGCCACAGGTTGTAACTGTCTGTGGATGCTAGCTTGAAAAATAGTTAATTCACAGTGTTCCAGACAGCTGTGTGCTAAGTCTATTTGAATGGAGGGTACTTTAAATCCTCATGGAACTGTGCCTCAGTCTATCTAGTTGACTTATCTAAAACTGCAGTCTGCTTTTGGTGAGGAACTGTGTGTAATAAATTGTTATACTCTTGGGTTTTGTCTTCTCTCCCTATTTCTTTCCCTATTGCATATTTCTTTGGAAATTGAGATCCCTAATAAACCTTTTTGATAGTATACTGAGAATTTTTTTTTTTTCCGTCTCTGAGAACATACCATGATTGAGGGTGGAAATTATGATTTTTCAGCATTAATGATTAATTTCCTGTATGCTTGGAACCAAATTCTTTGCTTAAATATTTTTTATTTTCCTCCTCCTTATAGTTTTCCATACCACTTTGATCTACTCTGAACCACACAGACTATATCAGATACTTATCTTACAGTCACTTCACTAACCTGTAGAACCACAGCAAGCATTTGCACAAATGACCATTTAAGCTTTTTAGCCATACACAGGTATGCAATTTTGCAGGCTTATTTAGTTCTGACTTTTCCTGTCCTTGTCTAGGAAAGCAATAGCTGTAACTTTTGCCCAGGAGCGATCCTCTTTTAATGGTAAATACATTGTCCTCTTACACATACGTTTTTGCCTGCACTGTCTTACCTCTTATTATGGTAAATATATATATTAAGAAACTGCTAAAACTGGTAAAATTTCCACTTGTTACTTTAGCTTTCTTTTACTTTCCAGCCTCCTACATTTCTATTCATCTGTGTAAACTCCTTTTCTTTCCAAGAGCTTTACTGAATGCCGTGTTGATTGGAAGGGGCATGATAAGGTTTGGATCGACATGAGTGACATGCTAAACTAAACACAGATATTGACCTCCTTCCACAACTGTACTTTTTGTGCATCAGCAACATGCTGTCAGTATTTTAACATGTAATTCCCACAGTATCTTCCTTTTGCTTATGATAAACTAAATTTCCCAGGGTTGTGTGTGTTCATATAAGTCCAGGACCCTGTTATTTCTCTCAAAGAGTTGTATGATGAAATATGTTCAGACTGGCTTCAGCCAATCTGAATTAAAAGTTCTGTTATAAGGAAGGGCAGAGAAACATTCATTGGATTTGTCTTTGGTGACACTGAGTGTTCTTCACTGTAAATGTTTGTAATTTGTTCTTTAAAGGTACACAGTATTTGGTGCTAAAGTAAGTCAATGTTCAATGTATATACAAAACCAGTAGAAGGGTTTACTCCACCAGGAATGATGATTGTTTCTATATCATCCCCAGATCTGAACATCACACAGCTCCTTGACAGTATCGTTTAAAAAACAATGGAAATAATTGGTCAAATAGAAGGCAACTATCTCTGTCTTGTATTTGACTGGGATACTGGGTTTAACAGCTTGATAAATATACAAAAGGCATTTGGGCCAGTAGTGGTTAAAGAAATTCAAAACCATGATCCTTTATCTTATCTGGATGAGTTTGCTTCCGCAGGAACATTTCCTCACACTGCATAGGGATAATCTTCCTATCCAAAATATGAAGAGACTCAATGTACTACATCATCCATACCAGTTTCTAGAAAAGGCTTCTTTTCTGAGTATTGCTTAACCTTACCTGAACACGTAGTATTTAATATGCTTTGGTATATGTCCTAACTGAAATGCTAATTTCAGCAGGGCAGTTAATTTCTTGCAAGATTTTAGGCCTAGTGGTCACTCATGTGTTACGAGGGATATCATTGCAGCATTTTATATAAACTCTCAATTACAGTTCATGAAAGAATTAAGGGGAGAGAGAGAGAGGAATAAAAATTAAAAAAAAAAAAATCAAAATAAAAAAAGTTAACCTATCAGTCTGCATTAACTTATTTCTTGGAAATGATAGGCAACATATTCCAAGGAGTTTAATTGGATGCTGTTTCTAAACTGACTGTACATAAACTGGATTACTTCTAAGATTGTTATTATTATGCTAAAGTGAACAATGAAAACCCAGTTTTACTGACAATTATGATTATAGTGTATGTGAAGAATAGATAGTTCTCTTGTATAAATTTCTGGTCTGATGCACCACATGAGAGGCACAGTGATGAGGGTAACCCAAGTTGCCATTCATCCTACTGTAGTACTGTAGAGAGGTGTTCTTTGATAGCAGATTGCAATAAGTATTTATGCAATATACTGCTGATGAGTATCTCTTTTTAACTGATGTTGAGTGCTGGTTAATTTAACCTCTCAGTTTTCAAAATGTTCATTGCTACAAGCTCTGTGCTTTAATAATACTGTGGCGTTTACTCACTGGGAATGAGTAGAAAGTTCCACTGTCTGGTAAACAAGCACCTACCTCCAGCTGGAATGAGGTTCAGTTGTCTGGTCAGCTGATCATCGTGTAGCTCATCACTTTCCCATTTGAGGCATTTCATACACCACCGGCTCTACTCAGCTTCTACAGAGGGTTACCTTTTAATTCCCTTTAGAAGGGATTTAAAAGTCCTCTACGTATCACCCTTCTGACCACAGACCAACTTGTAGTGTAGATTTTGTCTGGTTGACCATTCCAATGGGTAACCATAATCGGATTGCTCTGCGTCTTTACTGTGTTTTAATAATCCATACTACTCAACTTCAGCTTCAAATAAGTTGTGATCTAGTCTCTCTCTATTCAACTGTCAACAGAGATATTAAAAAGAAAAATCCTCTGTAGATGACTTTTCAGAGGGAATCAACCTTTCTTATACTATTAAAGTAGAACAGTTACAGCAGACTATTGTTGGACTTTAGTTTATGCTTTTAGTCAGTTGTGTACATTAATACAAATTAATAAATATTTTCTGATGTCAGTAAGTTTTCACCAAATTTCTGTTTCTCTGTATTTAAATTTGCTGTCAGCATTTTCTTTATGTGCAACAGTACAATGAGTAATCTTCAAGCTACTACCTCAAATGAACTTACCGAAGTTGATACTAAATATTTGTAGCTACTTTGAACGTATTTTAGAGGTTACTGACCATGAAAATTGCTTAAACATCTGGTTTGTCAGTATAGCTCAGTCAAAGAATAAAACCCTCCTGCTAAGACAAGAATACATAGCTAGCAATTGAGTTTTTGTTTTGTTTTGTTTTGTTTTCCCACTATGTTAACTTCCTCTATCAGCATGAAGACCTGAAACAGCTTTGAAGCCAAAAATCTAATCTGATTTCAAACTAGCCTTAGTTTTGGGTTTATCAAAAATGTAAATTATTTCTCTAATACACACAGTAAACATTTTCATGTGACAAATGTTTGTTTACCCAACTAGGTGTTATTCTGCTAGATTAAAATGTCATATATGTACAAAATAATCTCTTCATTTTCCTCATCCTTAAATAGTCCATCATATAAAACTAGAGGTTTCTTCTCTAAGGTTCTGTATAATAAAGATGCTTCCTTTTTTTTATTTTCTTTAGTAAGTTACCAAAAACCTGTTCATGTAAACGTGATACCACTTTCACAAAGTAACAAATGGAGAAGTAACATGTGAGCATGTAATATTAAACTATAAATACCAAGAATAAAAAGGTGTATTTTTTGTTAATTATCATGTTTATTAATTACAAACCTTCTTTTTTTTGGTATTTCAGAAGCAATTTGTTTATATATCTCAATCATAGTGTCAAAGAATTGACAGACATAGTAAAAGATAGTAGTTTTTTAACAACACTGATACTGTTTTTTTTAAATGTTGGTCGTGTCTGTTTAACAAATTGAAATAATCTTCCCAAACCGAGGCTTATCATAAAAATTCATTTATTTCCCAATTCTATTGGAATTTATAAATGTACTTATATCCAAATTGATTTAATAATTTTTTTCTGAGGGAGATTTATCAAACAGTTGTGTTTTCAATCCATGCAGACTTAAGAGAAGACGCTCCATTACAATGCTTAGTGTTTTCATGACTAGAAAATATCTTGAAGAGACAGGACAAGCAAATTTTTTGTCTATGCTACTCATTCACTTATAACTTCTTCATAACAATCACTAGATCTTTACTTATTCTGCATTTTTATTTTTATTAATCAGAAGAGACTGTAAAGATGCAGAATGTCCTCACATTCTTTAGCATTCTCACTGGGTTAGGAGACCGCAAAGGGGGTTTTTGAATCCCATGAGCAAATCAGTGAGATGGTAAAGGTCCCTGTATAAAAAGTGAGCAGATACATGCTCTCAAGGCAGAGAGGTAATTTCTGGCAGGTGAAATATAGATGTTGACACTTCTGTAATGACAAACCTTCCTTCTCATGGAAATGTCTCTTTCTAGGTGTAATGACAGTATTTCAATGTTAGCATGTTATAGATAAATAGTGATAAAATGATATTTACCCTAAGCAACATATAGCAAAATGGAGGCAACTTAGCTGGGCTTATTCCCTATGAGGAAAGGCTGAGAGACCTGGGTCTGTTCAGCCTGGAGAAGAGAAGACTGAGAGGGGATCTCATCAATGTGTACAAATACCTGAGGGGTGGGAGACAGAAGGATGTAGCCAACCTCCTCTCAGTGGTTTGTGGGGATAGGACAAGGGGCAATGGCCGCAAGGTAGAGCACAGGAAGTTCCGCACCAACAAGCGAAAGAACTTCACGGTGAGGGTGACAGAACACTGGAACAGGCTGCCTAGGAAGGTTGTGGAGTCTCCTTCTCTGGAGATATTCAAGGCCCATCTGGACGCCTGCCTGGGCAGCCTGCTGTGAGGAACCTGCTTTGGCAGGGGGGTTGGACCTGATGATCTTTTGAGGTCCCTTCCAACCCCTACAGTTCTGTGATTCACATAGTGAGGACTGACACAGAGAGCCTCCCTCAAATGTATAGAAAGCCTTGAGACTAAAGCTCCCAAATTTAGTTTCCCCGCAACATGTACCAGATATCCCCTTGAGGAGGTGGCTTGTGGTGGGGGAATGCAACAAATAAGAGGAAGCTCTAGTTACCAAAACAAATTTGCACTCTGTCATCCAGTGTAACTGATGCTACTAGAGCCAGATTTTGAAATGAAACTAGCAAAGATCATGGCAAGAGATCTTTTCAGCTGAGACACTGCAACCGGATCTTTGAAGAGCTCAGTGGCAAGAGCCACGAAATCCACGCTAGTGGGCACCAATCCACGAGATGGCACAAAGCTTTTAATCAGCCTATTTGCATACAAGTGATCACTGTCACTATCAGCTGTACTCCTACATGTGTGTCCCAGCCCTGTTTTAGCATGCTGAGTTCCTTATGGCATTAGTCTTTCTCAAAGCAGAACAGTTTCTATTCCTCCCTTCATGCTGATGTTGCTCTGCTTAGCCTCTGATCTGCTTAAATAGCCCAGTGTAGCCATGACTAACAAACCATTTGTATTCACAGCATCAGCTTCAGGGGAAAGAAAGACACATGGTGGCTATCAATGGATTTGAACACTGAACAAAACACAAACACTCAACCTGTGTTTTGTTTTGTTTAAAAAAAAAAAAAAAAACAAAAAAAAAACATTAAAAAAAAAACTTTCTTGCTTTCAAGAAGTTTGAAGCACTGAGCTGCAGCCTATTCTGAAAAGCCCTTCTCTGACACGCTGAGTGTGGTTTTTTTTCACTGTAAGCAGCCACCTCCTTTGTAGCAGCTAGAGTAATCAATAACCTGGGTCCAGATTACTGAAAGTGCTGATTTAGGTCAGTGAGAGAAAGAGAGTGGGGAAATGTTATTTTCATAGCTTATGTTTGTATTTAGAAACAGGGAGGGGCTTTGCATTTGTAGTGTTACTTTGAGTTCCATTTAGCCATCTGAATGGCTAAACTGTCTAATCATATCCATTGTTTTTGGCATATTTTGCAGGTCAGTCATATATAAAAGAGCACATTAGCACTAGCTCAGCTTACTTACCTACATTGTACTATTGAAGTCATATGTACATAAAAAGAAGTGGGGTTTGGCCTCATTTAAGCTGTTCTATTCACTGTGTAAAGGGTCACTATAAAGAATGCATGTTAAAACCAATGGAATGTTAAGGAGAGGGGGTTTTGTTTGTTTTTGGTTTTTTTTTGTAGATTTTTTTTTTTTTTAATGAGAAAAGTACTAGTTCTCCAAGCTAGAAATATTACTGATATAAGTGGGGAAAAAAATGCAGTTTGTGACTTCAAATGCAATTTGTGAGATATCTGCTAATGTGCATGCCACAGGCTGTTTTTGTTGCTTTAATGCACTGATAGGCTGTATTTTTTAAGGCATAGAATTCACCTAAGAAAAAATGTTTGATAGAGTATTAGATAAATTTTGGATGGATAATAAAGCTAGCACAGTACTTAACTTCACACATAGCATTGCCCAGCAAAGTAGTCTGTAGAGCAGAAGCCTGAAATGTACTTGGAAGTTCTTCGTGTCAGTTGGGTGTGCTTTATGAGTACAATACATTAATTGATAGATATGAAGGAGCAATCAAAATGTAAATAGAATTTGGTTTACGTTAATGCTTGTTTTCTGTACAGATATATGTTCTTTTAGAAACCTGGACTCAATTTCAAAGCATATCTTTAATTCATGAATTGTTCAAATGAATTCCATTTGTGGCTTAAAAAATATTGTGATTAAAAAATTATGCTTTTTCTGCACTGAATCAACTTCATAATTTCACATTATTACTGTATTGAAAGCTGAACCAGAAAGGAGTCCTCTTATTTGTTCTGAAAGCATTGCTACCATTTTGAATGTTGTAAAATAATGTTCAGTTGACCGATTACTTTCTCAGTGACAGCTGCACCTTCAGTAGTTTCTAATAAACCCAACTTAGGTTAAGGCCATATTTCATTATTGTTATTGGTATATGCTGCACATATTTAAAGGACCATATGCTGAGACACATGTTGTAATGTTTCTAGTTATGCATTCATGGGATCTATATGGTAGCTAGACAGAGGAATAAAACTTCTAAGCTGTTCTGCCTTCCACTAACAGAGGAAGGGGCACATCTAAAGTTAGGGATGATTTTACCCTTCTCCTCCTCTTCATCTCTCTGAGAATTCTCATTTTGGATATACAAAATGAAGTCATTTGTAGCATCTTGGATAAATTTTCTCCTCCCTAGGTGACCTGATAATGGCAGTGCCTGTTATACGTGACGGTGAAATGTAAAAGTGTGCTCATTCTTACAGCAATGATAGTTGAACATGAGCAGTAGCCACACAGTGAGTTAGTGGCCAATTCTCAACCCTGATAGAAGGTTCTCCTGGGGATTACTTTTATGTGGTGACCTACAAACCTCCAGTTCAGGAGGCAATTAGGTGACTGTTGGGATTATGCCCTTTTATTCTAGGATAGCATTCAGTTAATAACCCATCTACTAACATGTGAGAGATGCATACCCTTTCCCCTCGTTTGCAGCCTGTATTACATGTGTTATTCAAAACCAAATATTTACACTCAAATCAATACATGAGCCTTAAATACATTGCTGGAATATTTACTACAGGCTGGTGTCTTTTGTTTTCTGGAACCTAACTGGCCACTATCAAAGTAATTTAAAAATGCTAACCTTATCACAAAAGTCATGTGGGAAAACTTTAACAAAATGCTTAATTATTTTGTAGCTAGGCATACTGTTACTAATGGCTGCGTTTAGTGATGGAGGCTATAAACTGTAAATCATACCAGTGTTTCCCATGGCAGAGCAAGCTGCAATAGTGGTCTGACAGTGCCCTTTGACCTCTCTAAGGAAGGCATAGTGGGAAGTATGTGAGGACATTATGCTTGATTAGTCTCTCCCTAGTTTGCCTGGGTAGGAAGATAATTGAAAACACAATGGGCGTTGGAAATTGAAGGTTCTGAAATGCACTTTGCAAACACATGCAATTTTAAATCTATAATGTGTCATCCATATCAGCAATGGACATTGTCTTCGTTACATAAATACAATTCTTCTGCTAATACAGTGCAAATAGGGGTTAGGCAGCATCTGCAGCTATTGTAATCCACACTTCAAAGAGCAGTATCCATTTTATATTCTTGAAGTCTGAGGATTAAGTAGAAGCTTTAAACAGAAGAACTGTTTGTCTGGTTGATTTCACATTCTCCGATTTGTAGCATTCAAAAGAAAGAAGTTGAATTTTGTCCACTATGTGATCTTATAGAAAAATTAGCAGTATAGCTTATACTTGGGAAATTGGGGACTGAGAGAAGAAGGAATTTGGTTTAGCTATTGTAATACACTGCCTCTATAAGCTGGTACAAGACTATTATTCTGGATGTTTTCTGGTCTGTTGAGTCCTAATGTAGCTAATCTCCAACAGATAGTGCTGCCCAGGGTTCCTGTAAAACAATCATCTGCAAACATATTTATTAACCTTTGTTATTTAGTTTTCTGTGAAGTGCAGGCCACCCTGCTGAACAGTCTACAGCATTTATTTACAATGCTGACTCCTATTAGATATCATTAGGTACATAATAATTATAATAATTATGTGCATTGCTTAGGCTACCCTGCTAAATAACAACCACTTTTATTCAGAAGTCATAATTGCTGCATCTAGACTTAAAATGAAATCTAATTAGATGTCAGTTTACCCCCTTTCACACATAATCTATATCCACTGTATAGCTATGAAATCTCTCCAGCAAAGATTAGCTTGTGTATTCTACACTAGTATTATCTATATTGCTGGTCAGGTGAAAGTTATAAAGTAGTGAATATTTTGTAAAAACAATCAGAATTGTTGCAGCAGAACTTCAGGGGTGTGACTTCTGTAAATGCTTTTTCACGGGGCTATTTTAGTGGAAAATGCATTGTCTTTTGCAGCCGTAGCTGCATTAACAGACATAATAGTTCTATAGCTGGGTAGTGAGATATAACCTTAAAATTACCTGTTACACTTTTCCTGAGTTTTGTATGTTTGAATCTGATCTTAATGCAAAGCTGTCGTTCTCCTTGCATGAAAACAAGGAAGTGTGCAATCTTTTGAGCAAGGAAAGATGGAAACAAAGGTGAAGGAAGCAAAGAACTAATAAGTGAACTAATTTTTAAAACTATACAATGATTAATTTACTAAAACTAGTTTATTTTAAAGGACAGAGCCAAGAGCTATCTGATTCATTGCCAATATTAACCATTTTCCCTGCACATTACCACATTTGCACGTCCACCTCTTTGCAGGGCAATAGCTGGCACTGGTCTTATTCAATATGTGATCATGGAGCATTTTACTGTAGAAGTCATCTCAAGAAATGATTGCAGGAGAGGTTTTTAAATGTTGGGTGCACTCAGAAAGGCAAACAAAGTGAGTAAAGTGGTGAAGGGAATAAACATAACAAATAGGTACAACTCTGAACAGGTTAGAAGTGTCACAGATCAGGATGGTCTGCAGATTAGGGAGCAAGTTCTTTAAAAAGGGCTGTAAATGCTTGAGGACCTGTAGCATGTTGCTCAGTGCTGACTTTTTGCCAAAGAGTATAAATGTTACTGGAAACAGTTATTAGTGCAGCAAGAACTATGTGTGAGTGTTGAAAACTGCAGACTCTGCTGTCTAGCAGAATTATGCTAAGTAAGGCATTAAAGGAGATGGTCTAGTGTGGGAAGGGGGTAGATGTATTTATACTAATTTATACTAATCTTGAGGATATTTCCACTCTGAAAACTATTTAGGGTGTTCTGCTAGGGCAGGAAGGTGGCCTGTGGCAACCTCAGTTTCTTCTGGTGTCCCTCAGTCCCTGCTTCTTATTCTAGTCCCACTCCAAAGCCACCTGATACTCCCCAAACACTAAGCTGCTTTCTTACAGCCACTTCCAATTCTAAAGCCTCCTTCCACAAAGCCCTTGGGCTCTTTTAAGCTTATTTTAGCTTTCTGCCATGGATTTTCACCCACTACATTTAACTAAATCTGAGGTTTTGAACTTGGAAATCTCCCTTTGGGGAAATACCTGAATTTGGCAGCCTCCAGACCCAGCAGGTGCTATACTGACATTTTGTAAGTGCTGAGGTTTTAACTGTCTTTGATTGCTTTACTGAGCTGTGTTCCACGTCATCTTCAGGTAGCTCCTTCTTAGTAGAGAGAAGTTGTAGTTTTCCACTAAAGAACCCTGTATTGTGGGGCTAGTCACTCGCAAATTTCATACAAAACCGAACTGAGCTTGGCAAGGGATGCAAAAAATAACAAGGGATTCTATACAGGTACATTGGCCAGAACAGAAAGGCCAAGGAGAGTGTACCCCCTCTGATAAACAAGAAGGGAGAACTGGTAACAACAGACGTGGAGAAGACTGAGTACCAGTTTTACTGACTACTGGTGGGTACTGTTTAATATCTTTGTCAGTAACATAGTGGGATCAAGTACACCCTCAGCAAGCTTGCAGATGACACTAAGCTGAGTGCTGCAGTCAGTACACCAGAAGGAAGGGATGCCATCCAAAAGGACCAGGACGTGCTAGAAAACCAGGCCGATGTGAACCTAATGATGTTCAACAAGTCCAAGTGCAAGGTGCTGCACCTGGGTTGGGGCCATCCCTGAACACAGACTGGGAAAACTCATTGAGGACAGCCATGCATTGATGGATTTGGGAGTTCCACTGGACAAATGCTTGACACAAGCCAACAGTGTGCATTTGCAGCCCAGAAGGCCAACTGCGTCCTGGGCTGCATCAACGGAGGAGTGGACAGCAGGTGGAGGGAGGGGATTATGATGTATGTGTATGCGCTTATATAATGTTCTCTGAGAGACTGCCTTCTAAAATTTTCAGCCAGAATTTTAGAACCTTTTCCCTTGGGGTATCACTGAAACAATGACATTGACCCTTCATGTAAGATTTCTATTTCTTTGTTTTATTCTGGTTGGCCAATTCTCTCATCCTTTAATGATTCTGAGCATGCAAACCTATTTAATGCATGTGTATATCCACAGGCATTTCATTTATCTCAGTTGTACTGATTGAGACATATTTATCCAGGAAAAGATGGGTGACAGGTATTGACAGGCACAAGATATTAGGAAGGCTGCAAAAGTAAATGTGCTTTGGGAGTTTTGGAATGGTTAACCAATGGACTTTGCATTCTTTAAAAGTTCAGCTTATAGTTACTCTGCAGTGCGGTGCTGTGCACTGATACCTATTTTCTCATACCAAAATACAAATTGATTTCTCATGGCAGCAATACCTTTTCTTTTTCCTCCTAGTGAGTGAAACAGAAGCTACATGCATCTGAAGTGATCTGAAAGTGTTATATGGACTGAGAGAAATTAACTTTATAGGCTGACATGGAGCAAATTCTTGCAACGGTCTTAATGGTCAGATCTACCCATCCATATCTAAATAAGGTGGACATTTGATTTTTAAGGACACCTGAAAATCCCTGACATTTTTGATCTTTAAAATATGTTGCTCTGAATCCTTAGTTATGTTATTGTGCACGATGATGCTCTGAATATGATTAAGCCACTGGAATGGGTTACCCAGATGTGTTGTGGAATCTCCATTCATGCAGGTTTTCAAGTCAACTAAAGAAAGACATGGCTGTTCTAGTGTTGATAGCCAAACCTCCCTGCGTGGGATGTTTGACAGACTGACCTCCAGTGTTTCCAACTAATACTTCCATGACTGTGATTATCTGGTAACTTACGTTAATCATTTTGGGTGGTGTATAACTCCTGTAAATTCATTTGAAAGCTTCCGATCAGCATACAAGTGTTTTGACATTCTAACAGATCTTGAGTTTTATGATATAAATGAGTTAGAATACCAACAGAGATCATAATTTTGATCTTTAAGTTTCAGAATGGGAGTTTCTTAATGATAAGAATTTGGGGAAATCTGTACTAATTACTTAACCTTAGTTGGCCTTCAACTCCAGAGCTTGGTTTTGCTGGTTGTTCTTTGGGATTACTGGTTTGTTGGTTTGCTTGGTTTTGAAACTACCTGTCAAGAAAGGATCAGGACTGTAATGATTTCAAATGTATAAAAGGATACCCTTAACACAAGAGAAATGATTTAGATAGAAATGTACTTGAAACAAGCAATATCATGTAATATAGTCATTCTTAAATTACATTCAAATTAATGCATTTGTCAGCAAGGAAACTGTAAGAGTCAGTTCATAGAAAAGTTTCATAGTCAGTTTCATAGAAAAGGATCAGTGTTACTTCAGAAGAATCTTGTGATAGTGATTGATTGTCATCTTCTCTAAATAGGAGAACTAAGCAGGTAATCAAGCACCTGGCTAGAATGTGTAATGGAAATAAATATATTATCAAGTTTAGAAACTTGCATAGTGTCTATTATTACCACAATGATAATTACTAATTACCCTAATAATTACTTATTATTGTTCTAATAATAAAGCTGTAAGTTAGGTAAGGGTTTTCTGCTTTTAATAAAAACAAATCATAGTTTTCAACTGCTTGTCTTCTTTTGTTAAATACTTAGAAATAATGGGCAAGGAAGCAATAGGATTAAAGGTTTGTTTTTTTACTGTTTGGAGAGAAGGTGAAAATCACTAAAATTAGATAGAGATACAAGACTAAAGAAAGCATAGATCTCTGACTACAAACTGGGAACTGTTAGAACAATTCAAAATTTTATTTTTTAAAGTGATGAGAACATAAGAACCTCATTTCGTGGAAATAATAAAATTGAATATAATTATAAATAAAGATATAAATGTTCAATAATCTTCTGTATTTGAGTAAAGCTACCTCATGCATGTGCATCATATGGTACTTAAGATAACATGCTGTTACTCTAGTTTACCTGACGTAGATCTAGAGAATTACATATCTGCACTGAGAAGGGAATCTTCAATCTAGAAATGAATAACAATCAAATTCAGTAACTGGAAACTGGAATTAGACATGGTCAGGTGATACAAAACGTAGGTTTTCAAATGGGAGCTGATGAGTACTGATTACAGTGGTTGTCCAGCACTGAAAACGTCAAGAACAGAACATGAATATTTAAAAATGTCCTGGTTCAACACCAGCCAATGGTGTTCTCATACAGCATCTGGTGTACATTGTGCAGGTGATTGAAATGTTTCTCTGAGGCTGTAAGTTTAAAGCTATGTATTTGTGGTCAAGAAGAGTTGAGAAAGGGCTGCGAGCATAGCCCTTTTCTGTGGAGAGTCATCCCACTTGCAGGATGGATTTTCTTAGTGCTTCAGTGCCATTTTCACTAGAGTAATTTTGCCATTAGCTTGCTAGAAGGCAAGAATATTCTCTGTGAAGGCCTACTGATTTCACTGTAAGCCCTTGCAGACTCAGGAGGCATCTAGGAACAGTGCCTGCCACTGTAAATGCCAGTGTTCCTCAGACATCGGTCGTACAAAGGATATATAAAGTCTTTTCATGGTCAAATTCATAGTCACACAAACCTGAATTGGTTTTAATTTTTGTTTGTTGTTTTATTTTTCGTTGTTTTTGTTTTGTTTTGTTCTTTGCTGGATGCGAATACCTTGCTTCTCCTTCTTCCTCTAATTTTCAAGGTCCCTTGAAGTTTTGATCTCTTAACAGCTGAATCACAGGATTTCTCTGTATGGTTTAAGGCTGGTTGCACAGAGCAGAGTGAACCTGATCTAGCTGGCATGGATACCATGAGTATGAAAGTCTGCTGATTCAGCAGGAGACAGTTACAAAAGCACTTCTGAGAGAAACCACATTAGGCAATGCTGTCTAAAACAAGAAAAAGGAAGGATGGAAACAATATCTTAAAAATAAATTCCCTGACACTAGTCTTGCTTAAAACTGGAATAAGTCAGGCTGCTGAAATGAGCACTGGTGGTAGTGTAAATAGGGTTTGAATCAGGTCCAGTGTCTGACTGGTAAGGTGTCATTGAGGCAAAAACTAAAGTACAACACCCTTGAGAGAGAGAGTTTTCACTTTTTTTCATAGTTAGCATAGGTTACGAGATATTTTTAACTATGTTCTCTTATAATTATTAATTAAAAAAAAAAAAAGTCTGGGTAAATCCGTGCTATGCTCTGCTGTGTGCAGAAAAAGAGTGCTTCTTCCTCATCTTTAGCCACATTCTAGTAGCTTTATTTGTTGAATATTGCTTAGCTGAAGAAGACACCATCAGAACACAGCACTTTCTGGAGAGGAGTCCCCTGTGTTCTTCCTCTGACAAATGTTGAAAAGGGAAGAAAAGGCAAGACTAAATATGTTTTTTCACTTCTTGGTATATTGTTTCTACATTATGAAACTCTGACCATGATTGGTATATATACCAAAATAATTCAGTTTTAATAAAGGAAAGTTGGGGCAAACTGTCTTGGGACTGCAAAATGCCATTAACAGAATGTCAATAAATACATGATAAGCCTGGGAGCTCAGAGCGGCTGCGCTCTCTTTCATCTTGTTTCAATGTCATCATCTATATAAAAGAGTTGAGACTTAAGTTTTAAAATGTGAACGTTTTAAAATAACTATGTTAACAGTAGAAACCCAGTGATAATGTTTCTAGAAATCTACTAAGCTGTCCTAATGGCTGATTTGTGTGTATGTGTGTGTTTATTTGTTAATTCAACCTAAGGTTTTGTAGTCCACTTGCTTGCAAGGGTAATGTAAGTACTGGAACAGGCCCTGCAAGATGGAACTTTATCTTGATTTTAGTGGCAGTAGAATCAGCTTGGAGTCCCATATAGTGCTTTGCCCCAGGGCTGCATCAATCCTGGGAACTAAGTTTGAACTACATCTGGAAATTATTGGATACAATTTTGAATAGTCTTTCATTGAATGATATGATTCTTCTATGGTATGGATAGTGAAAAGGCAGAATATTTATTCCTATATTTTTGCATTAATTGAGTGCATGGCTTGATGACAAAGGACATTTTCCACAAATTGGGTTAAAATAGTTGTGTTAAATATTGAAAAGGCAAAGGCAAAACATGAGTCAAATGTGGTTAAAAGCTAGAATTAGTATCATTACCACAGCATACTCAATTATATACAAAATAGTGAAGTATATTAAAAAAGAAAATGATCTTGTTTGTTTTTTAGATAATAGCTCCTAACAGCTGGCACCGATGTATTTCACATCATTGAAGTATACGTGTTGCTCAAAATAATCCTAGGATGTCTGTATTAAGATATTTTTTCTGCATCAGAATGATTGTGGGCAAATCCTCTGGGCAGTAAATACACATTGGGGGTGTGATTTATCGAACTAAAATGCTTCCATGAAAAATACAAGTATCACCATCTTTTATTTTCTGTCCACCTCTGTAGTAAAGCAACAATAGAAGCAACTTGCATTGAAATTCAGTAGTTGCTCAGTTATAAAAATACAGTGCATCTAATAAAAACCATGGCCAAAAAAGTATAGTAATCTGGATGCCTGCACTGTAACACCTCTGTTCTTGCTCTT
The DNA here is from genome assembly GCA_011076525.1 of Nettapus auritus. NCBI lineage: Eukaryota > Metazoa > Chordata > Aves > Anseriformes > Anatidae > Nettapus > Nettapus auritus. The sequence goes on from CM021775.1 coordinate 16,930,874, forward strand.
GTCATTCGTGATATAGCCTGATATTTTTTCTTTTCTTCAGTGTGCTGTGACCATAGGTGGTAAGCCATGCCTGCAGGAACACAGGCACACTGCAACTCTGTTTTTTGCAAATGAAAGTACGTAAGATCTTATGTGCTTAAGCCTACAAACATTTTTTTTTTTTTTTTAAGTTGATATAAATCATCCAACAGCAGATATTCTGAGATATATATTCATCAGTTAAAACCCTTGGTGATCCACAAACCGCACATGCTTTAGAGGTGAACTATAGCAGTTGCAAAATCAGATGCGTTTTCTCTTTTACAGGTATGTAACTGATCAGTATCTCTGTTTCCCACAACAGTGACTCACAGCAGATGAAATATATCTAAGTTCCTTTCTCTCTTATGCACACAGAGTGTATTAGGCCTTCGAGATATAACAATATTTACAAGCTCTGTTAAGTGGACCATGCTGCCACATAGTGGAAGTCTGATACACTGTCTTCACCCATCCTGTTAAGTCACACAAATATAAAGATGAAATAAAGGGGTTTGTTCATTTCTGTAATAATTAACAGCACATTTACACTCCCAGCATATCACTGTTGATGTTTACTATTTGATCAAGTATGATGGATGCCTTGTGGTTGCAAATTCAGATTAGCATAATTTCATCACCAAGGGACCCATGAAAAGGTTCAATTATAGAGCAATCTCATTAATACCAGGGCTTGTTAAACTAATAGAAATAGACATCCCAACAGCTCTGATATGTATACATGTGCTTGGAATATAATTAATGGAAAAGTTACCCATACCTGAAACAAGCGTGAATGATATGACTGCAGGATGTACTAGCCCAACTGAGATAAACGCTGTAATAGTACAGAGAATGTTTTGTTAGATTCACTCGGAGAAAAAATGTCAGCAAAAATCTAGGGAACCTTTCTTCTAAAATGTTAACAAAAGATTTATGCTTTGTCTTTGCTTGATAACTTTTTTTTTTACCTTTTGACAAAAAGCTATTTAATTCCATGCTGTCTGTTGATTTAGGGTAGCACTAGAAGCAGTACTCCCCCCACCCTTTATTGTTAGCCTCTTGATTTTTAAGCAGCCATTTTTCTAAAATTTGAAATGGGAGAATTATCTCCAAAAAAGAACTGTGGTAAGGAAGTTTGTAAAAGGCCTACTTATTGTAGCTGTGAATGTGGGTGGGCAGCCAGCTCTTTCTCTGGGGGAGCACAATTCAAATTTTCCAAAAAAAGGAGAACAGAAAACTACTGCAACTGGCACCTGTCATTCATGCGTGACAGGAAGGAGTTTGAAGTCCAAGCAACAATCTTAACTATTGCAGATTTTCTAGTGACAGACAAACCCTTTCCCTCAGTTTCTTCAGTTAAATGCGATAATACTGAAGCTGTGTGAGATTTTTTTCAAATAATTTTTTTTCTGTGTCAAGACTATTAGAGATTCTAATTGTCTTAGAGAATTCTTAGAGATTCTTGGAGAGTTTTTCATAAAAAATAGTTTGTATTGTTATTGTCATGTTACCATTTACTTACAAATACACTTGATTTACACCTTGTTATATACAATCTTATCAGGTCAATGAAGACACAGAGACATTCTGCACTGAATGGTTCTCTATTTTGAACACCTTCCATTGCCACTGGAGTACTTGACCCTAACCTTCTTTGTCTCATTTGAACTGAGGACCTATTCTGAACATTTTGATTAACATAATAATAATAATAAATCTTTAGTTTTGATGAATCATAGTATTCTGACCAAGTATTTTATTTAAAGAAAAAAAAAAAAAAAAAAAAAAAAAAAAGTCTTTCTGGTGCTAATAATACCCATTGTCTTAGGACAGTTTTGGACTAAAAGATGAGTGGCAAGTCTCTGAGTTTCTGAAGGCTTTAGTATGTATGGAGCTTTCTTAATAATTGTATGGACAAGAGAGATCCCTCACTTGCATGGTACCTTTCATCAGAAGTTGATTTGGTGATATGCAGTAGGAAAGGGTATCAAAATCCTTTTTGAAAGTCTGGATGTAAGTTACTGTCTCTGCCATAGTTTGAAGTTAGAAAAGGCAGTTCCCTCTCCCCATCATTCAGAGGTCTGATAACAGTGAAGGACATTGGAACTAGCTTGGTTGTTATCTCTTGCTCCCATTGCAGGTGATATCCAAATGACCAAGCTTTAATTTGAGAAGTGGTGAACTTCTCACTCTCTAAGATCTTGTGTATTCAGGGAAGGTTTGTTCAGAATTCACTAAAGTGTAGATTTGTTAGTTCTATCCAAAAAAGCCCCATGAGCCCTTTCTTATTTGACTTAGTTTATACTGCTTAGTAAAGGGTTTAAAAATAAAAAAAATAAAAAAAATGAAAGCCACTCTCGAGCAAGAATAAGAGTGTCAACACAGTCATGCATCTAAGAAAACTTTCTCTTTCAGGCAAAGTCTTGTGACACAAGAACATTGGCTCTCAATACAGGAAAAACTTCCAGATTTTGACACAATCCTTTCCATTATTTCTCCAATCCAAATGGCTTTATTTCAGCCTTTCTTAAAAGCCAAAACTGATGTCTGCTTAAGAGAACCATGACTAAATGTCATTTAGCTTGAACCTTTGTGAAAAGAAGTGTTGGATGGTCATCATAAACACAAGGTTGTGAGCTCCGAGCTCTGCCACTGCTCTTCATGTGACTTGTATAAAGCATTGATTTTCCCTGTCTTCCAGCTGATGATTCAGATCCTTATGCTGAAGCTCTTGATTATGATATATAGTAGCTTTATACTTTCTTTAAAACAAACTAAAAAGGACAAAACAAACAAACAAAAAACTATAGGAATCTAGGAATAAGCACTCTTTAGCACTTAGGCAGTAGTTCTCTGCATCCTAGACTATAGTAGGACTGACTTTTTCTAAGCAGATTTTTTTCTTTGCTGACTTCACCAACTTTAATTAGCTTTGAATCGTGCATTTTGTATGGTATCTGATGTTCCTGTAACCAAGCTCTTAATCAGTTAGTAGTCGTAAAAATCATGGATGTCTGCAGGATGCTGTAGAAATGGTAAGCTGCAGCAGAGTGTGGAAATAAGTATTGTAAGCACGGACAGCATCTGAGGCAAGAACTTTTTGGCAACTGTAACTAGCTCCAGTAAAATGGATCCTGCTCAGAATACAATAATGCTCTAACAATTCATTGTTGAATCCCTTGTTTCCTTTTGAGACCTAATTTTTGCTTAAATTAATTTTTCTGCTGATGTATATATGCTCTGATTCCATCACGTGATCTTATTAAGTCTACAATGCTGCATTTTTTATCACTTCTGCTATTTCATTTTCTGCAATTTTAAGCTAAATAACACAATTCCAAAAATACTTGAAAGCTGATGAATGACTCATACTGTAGTTCATTGAACACCATAAAATATTCGGTGACTCACAGTCCTAGCATAAACCAAAGGTCCAAAAAAGACCCTATTGTTCACAATACAGAGGTACAAAATCCAAAAACTTCTACTTCTAAATCAGGTATTAGAAGCTATTCCTGCTTTTGTGGTTGTCACTTGTCAATTCCAGCTAATCCCTATGTGGATTTTTAAAACAGTGTAATACAACCTAATAATTTTATAATAAGAAACAGTCTCCTAGATTAACTTAAATTTATAATGTTGATTGGTTTCATGCAAGAGTAATGATCTGTAGTGAAGAATATATGACACTGGAACACTGGAAATTGTTTTCAAAGCATAAAGCAGCTGTGATACATAGTTCCCTACTTAGAATTACAATAGCTGTGTAGCTCACTTTCTGAATGATTCAGCTTTTATGATTTTATTCTCTTGGGCAAACCAGTCCCTGTATTGTCCAATGCCAGTGTCTCTGGCTGAAAGGATAAAGTAGGAAATGCCTTAGAATATCGTAATCAAGAACTAATAATATTTGAGGAACAAAGTTTGCTCAGGCTGATTTCCCATCTGAAAATGGCAGTCCTCTAGGGATTATGCACACTACTGTCATTTACGTACATGGGTCTATTGACTAAATTTCTTTATTCCTGATCTGCTTTTCATCTAATATCACGTTGCGCTAGCATACCTCTGTTGGTGTGACTAGACCAACATCCATGTAATGATGCCATAAAGTAAAGAAGAAACAGTCTCACTTTTGATGACTGTAATTTTCTCTGGAGCACAATGAGCGTTTTGAGATGTGACCATTCCTATACGCAACTTTAATGGATAATGTCCTTTCTGAAATGGCATTATCACACTGCTTAGTAAATGCAGTGACAGTTCAGCTGGGGCTTGGGTGGCGATAACATTTTGTTTGGTCTGAGATTTTGATAATGGAACAAAGGGCACTGAGAATCATGTGGTTTTTTGTTCTGCCTTGGGAGCACCTTGGGAGATGAACAGGTGAATCAATGTACCTTTTTAAGAGGACTGAATGTAATTGGGGTTTGAGGTTTTCATTGGTGGACTGAGTTTCTGTTTAAATGTAGTCTCTGGAGCAGATGGTAGATAAGAGAGTAACTAGGTATCACAGGAAACAGTAGAACTATAATACTGTATTACTGCACCCAGTAGAGTTAGAAATGTCAGTCTAATACTGCGGGCATATTTCTTATGTGTAGATTTATAAAATAAGAAAACAGCAACCCAGCGCAGATGACTTTTAAATGAATCCATAAGCATTGATACATTCCCTGCCAAGGTGCAATATCATTGATCAAAACTGGGGCTCATTGTTATTAAGGTTTCAACAACATTTGTATTAACAAGTCACCTTTGTGTCGTAAAAAGGCAGAGGGTTGATAGGCATTAAAAAAACAGCTGCATCATAGCAAGCAGCCAAGAGCACAATGGGTGTCAATAGGAGGTAAAACTACTCCCGCTGAGACAAGTGAAGAAGAAAAATGAAACAGGAGGATTTGTTCCAGCAGCCCTGTCTAATTGTTTATTCCCTTCTCATTCCATCCTAGTCACTTAAGGGCTACAGCTTCTGTCATGTAAAAAAAAATAAAAAAAAATAAAAAAAAAAAAAGCAAAAAAAAAAAAAAGCTTGGGCTGCTCAGGGTTTGTCTCACTGTAAATGACTGGAATTTGGGTGCTGGGGATCTGTGGGCAAGGTAACAGCACATTACCTTTTCCTGATTAGTTACAAGGCATTTACTTCAGATAAGTGCTGCGTGAGTATATGACCTCATAAGTGGCCCCAACCAACACTAATAGTCTACTTCAGCAAGGAGATTAGGTTCCACTAATAGTGTCACAGCATGAAATAAGATGCAACATATTAACTGGGGGAGAGGGAGCAGGAGGTGGGAAAGAACTGAGGGGAGGAAGAAAAAAAAAAAAAAAAAAAAAAAAAAAAAAAAAAAAAAAACTTGGAAAGGAAAAGGGCAGCTTAAAGGTGCAAAAGAAGTCACTGATAGCATAGGATATCTGCAGCTCCTGAATATAAATGTATTTTGCAGACTTCTTGTGTGGAAATAGACATTTTCAAACAGAGTGGCTACTGGCTTTCCTTTCCTGGAGCGGTTGCAACTGGCACCCCGGAGCCTGGCTGTCCTGGGTATGCTTGTCCAGTGCAGGAAAACCAGAGCACGCCTCTGTAGCCAAGCTGCCATGGGGGTACAGACCTTGCCTACAGCAGCAGGTTTCCAGCAGCTTTCATGGTGCTCCATGGACCTCTTGGTGCCATAGGCAGCAGTGTTTTACTGGATTCATTATCTCAGTTATAATAGCTTCTAATAGCAGTGGACTAAGATATTTTTACTGGGAAGTTTCATTCAAATGCAAGATGATTTGGACCTTCTCTCCTCAGAGACATGTCTTTCTTCCTTCAGTGTTATATGGCAAGCTGTAAAAACGCATTTTTTTTTTCATCGTTGGAAGCACTGAAATTCATGTGCCCCCCTGAAAGAATAAATCAGGCATTTCCTATAATCTGAAGTAAGATTTCTTATAACTATGGGATGTATTCCAAACAAAGATGTTGAAATCAGAAGCTTGCTTCCACATGAAATGCACCTGATAAGTTATATTAGTACTATTATCTTACCCACTTAAGCTGGAAGAACTGGATCCACTTTTAACAAATTGGTTCAAATACTTTTCTTGGTTCTAGAATTAGTAAAATCTGGCAGCAGAATTGCTGCTCTGTTTTTATGGGATTACTAAATTATTGGAGCTCACCACATTTGTGCAACCACATTTCCTAGTAGGCTGAGGTTGGATAGTTCGTTTGCGTATATGAAAAATGTTTTCACCCTTGTCATTTCTCAGACTTTGCCATATATATCAAATTGAGTCTAGCAAATGAACAAATGGAAAAAAAAAAAAAAAAATACTGATCTGGTACCAACTCCATGCTCAATTTCAAGTCTCTGATACTATTGTCAGAATCTGCTTTCACATGCTAGGAACTGGGCTACAAACTAAAAATTACATACTCTGTTTGCCAGCTGTCCAATGAAAATACTTGAACTAGAATGTGATTTATTAAAAATAAATCATCATGAAAAAATTGTAAGGATTTTTTTAACCTGTAAAATGTGTATGTGGTTTCACAATCCATGCATATTTAAAGTCTAGAAATAGTTTAATACACTAGCATAACAAACTTTTTTTTCTGTAAGCTGTCTATTGATTTTACTGTAATTTACAAGGTGATTAAGAACACTCACTCTGGCTTTGAATAATAGGATACTGGACTTCTCTCTATAAGACATGTTGCATCTACTCTTGAAGCAATGAGGTGTAACAATGTGGTTTTGCTGATAATCTGGGTAGACAACTAAGCATGATCTCCCTTTCAGCAGCTTACATATTGCAGGAGGTGAAAAGTAGAAATGGTAGACTGAAACACAGATGCTGACCTGTTCCCTTCTCCCAAACATACATACATAAATATTTATATATATATATATATATATACACACATAGGGGGAGAGAGAGACATAAAACTGTGAAGTGGCAACCCATTAAATCACATAACAGTTGCTTTGAAAGAGCAAAGAGCACTGACTAATTTCTGCATTGGGTCTAAGTTAGAGTGGATTACCTAATGCATCCCATGCCAACATACATCTGATGAAAACATTCATCTCTTCAGGAAGATGAATAGTTTCATCTTTGGTTGGTCTTTGTGTAGTGTCAAGATGTTGGAATATATCCTCTTGGAGATGATAGCAGTCAGTCAGGCTCCTTAGCCTAGAGAATTCAATTTTGTCTACACAAAAAGTTGTAAAGTAGATTGAAGCTATCAAACTATTTTCAACAGAAACATTTGTCCTACTGCAGAATGATGCACCCATTAATTTCCATCTTGATTAACGAACCTGTGGCTGTCTGCAGCCAATACAATGGAGATGCTGGCTGTATTTACCTGTTGACTTAATTGTTGCTAATGGAACATAGGGCTAGATCCAAAAAGGTGAAGGAGAGGTAGCTAAATCTCCCCCAGATTCCACCTCTATAATTAGGCGTTCAATATCCTGTATGTACCTAAGGTTTGTCTCATAAAGCTACAATGAGTGCAGTTTCATGTGTCTATGACAGCTGCCATCTTGGCTGAGCTGTGCACTTTAATGGGTTTCATACCTAAGCTCGGTAGGATTCACAGGCCTGGCGTACCTGAGGAGTCTAAATTCCCTGAGGAGCACATGTTTTTAGATGTACTGATAGAAAAGAAATGAATGGAGGACTTCAGTTTCTTTCCTCCTGTCACACAATTTGTAAAGTGTGACCAAGAAGGAGAATGCACGGAGCTTGGTGATGAAAAGTCTGTTTTTGGGAGGAGCTTTGGATTTGCATGCTGTAGTCCTGCTATCATGGCACTGCATGAACTGACTCTTCAATGTGTGGGGGGAGCAGGATTGGTTCCTGCAGCAGAACCAGAACAAGAATCCACTCTACAGCATGGCAGGTCTGAGCACCTCACTTCTGCTCTCCTCTAGCCAGCCTCCCTCAACGGGCCACTGCCTGCCCTTGGGCCGAGGTGTGGAGGGATTGGAGTTTGCCACTCCTTGGGTGAATGCTCCAGCAAATGGACCGCAGTATAAAACAGTCAGGAACAAAATCTGTTCCAGCACCTGTCATTGAAGAAGTTACCTCCAACTCTGATCATAATGGTGAGTTTGTAAGAGAGAGAGGCTTTCAAACATGTCTTGGCTTCAGCGTGTGCCATAGAGGGGTTTGTCAGCCTGTAGCTGAGGGCATTTAGGGTTTTGTGTTCAAAGCCCTGACATTCAGCCTAGCAGCACTATTTTCTCCTCATAGGTTTTTGATGGTGGTTCTGGATAGGTCAGGATGCCTCTCAAAGTTCTGTGCTAACTTCAATTGAGAAGTATTGCAGCCTGAAGGCAATGATTATGGTTGTCTCTGCAATTACTGTGCCAGTACCCACTAGCCTTTTTAACAAGATAGCCGTGCATAGCTACAGCGGAGACTGGGTCCTCGCTCTCACCCCTTTGCAGTGTGACTCTGAGCAGCACATTTGAGCTCTGTAGTTCACTGCCTTCTTTGATAAATTGAGACAATGCTACACAGTTCCTGTACAACATAAAATTCTATATGAGACAAATCAACTCACATTTTATGACATGGAATATAAGGTAGACAGTTGGTACATTTTCCACATCATTTTCATTTTCAGGGAGGCATTGCAAGAACAGTGTGGGGAAATTCCTACTGCTATAGTTTTTCATCGCTTCTGTCTCTCTTTGAAGGACTGGAAAAACCCATCTTGCTATTTTGTTGTCTTCTAATTTTCTTCTTGGTAATGCTGCTAAACAAGTAAATAGACAGGAAGCAAGAGATCTGCTGTTCTAACATCTTTGCTAGGTGAAGACAAAGTTCTCTACGTGCAGTTTGTAAACTTCATGTATTTCTATGATTGTACCCAAATTTCATAAGTTAACAGAATTAGAGCGCCTTTCCTGCAGATACACCACCGCTCTTTACTGAAACTCCATTCAATGCACCAGTCTTTATTGAAACTCCATTCAATGTATCTGCTGCAGGTTAAGAACTGATCACTGCTCCCAGGACTGACCTCAGTTGTTACCACCCTCGTTTCCCAGTATGCCACAGATTTGTACTTACACTCTCTCTGGGAGCTCTTGAAGCTGTAGGAGTCTGGACGTGACATTGGCTCTGATCCCAGTGCCCTCGCACATGACCCCAATCAGCTTCGCTACAATTCTCATGATACCCACAGGGTTTCCAGATGGAAAGAGAAAAATAAACTGTATCAGCACAATCCAAATGGAAAAGGCTTATTTTTTTTCCATAGACAGTCTTTACTTTGATGCTGATACACAGAAGTTATTAATTCATCTTTTTGTATCATAGTTCAATTTATTAGAGCAAGGAAAATATTACAGGCTTACTTTGATTGTCAGTTTCCTTTTTTCCTTTTCAAATGGGAAATAATGCTAAAAGGAATTATCCTTTATTTTTAATGCAACTTGTACTCCTCATCAAAACTAGCAGTCTATGATTTTGTAGGAACTGATTGTGAAATCTTAAGCTAACCTGTGCCTAATAGTGAATATTAGTTTCAGCTAAGCTAAAATGATAGCTGTATTTAGAACTGACTCCAAGACACATACTAGAGATATTTTCTCCCTAAAAACAGGTACATGAGGCTATAGAGGCACCTTTTCACACCTTAGAAAAGGATATCTCATAGTGGTTTTAACTGTTTTACAACATATTTTCATGTACTTTGAAAACAAAACCCTCCACAGAGAACAGTTGGAGATGTTCTGCATTTGCATGTGTTCCTGAGTTCTCACTCAGCCTTCAGGGTGTAGGTGTGTCTGGACTTATGCTGTAATCGACCATGACTAAGATGAAGTTTTTGAATTAATCTATAATAGATAATATCTTTGACTGGTTTCACACAAAATGTAACTAACTCTTAGAGTTTTTGAGGAATTTTGATTGCCATTTTTTAAGTTATGTGATCTTTAAAGGCAGATGAGAATAGAAGTAAAACATTATATTTATTCCTTACAATACAATTTTTGTCTCTTTTGACATGGAAATATTCATCATTACAATTCAAATGAAATATGCTTTTAAGATAGATATTTGAAATACTCTGAAATGATATCATGGAAGGTGCCTAGATGTTGCTCACCTGCAATCACAAGCTTTTCCAATGTCTTCAACTCATGAAAATATTTGAACAAATTAATTTGTACATACTGAAAAAAAAAAAAAAAAAAAAAAAAAAAAAAGTTATTTTTCCCTCTTTCTTCTTATGAAACACCTAGCTTTTGTGGTAACTTATTAAAAGAACACTGCTTCATATTGAAAAAGTTGGGGAATGTAAAACCAATATACCCTCACAGGAATAAGTGAACAGAGTTGAACTTCATTCCTTCACTCTGCAAAAATGGATCTTTAATGAGTGACTGGAAGTTTTGGATCCTGATGTACTGCACTGATAGCCTCTACATCTGAGTCTTCTGGGTATTAATGGAATACAAAATTCAGTGTAGAAAATCCACACAAGACCAACAGAAGTAGAATGGTATATCAGACTTGTGTGTACACCAGCCTGGTCAGTGGCAGGACAGGTTTCTGCACAAGACCCATCCCTTATTTGATGGGAGTCCGTCAAGGGATTGATCAGAATGTCTTTTTTCTATACCAATTCAGTACTATCCTCATCTGCTAGTATTACAAAAAATATTCTGAATTAGAAAATACTATGATAAATTGTTAATCTCCTTAACTACATATTTTTTAATCAGCTGAGCTACAAACATGCTTTGTAAATGCACTAACAGCACCTTCAGAACAAATTTATTTTATAGGTAGTAATTAAAATAAATATTTAATCTCTCATTGCACAAATAGTGGCTGGTTGAGCATAATATAACTGTATTAACCATCTCAAAACCATGATGTCAGTAACTAATCAGCTCAAAAACTAAAGCTACTTTGGCTTCTCTATAAATTATGTAGTAGCAATCTCATTAATATCTTTCCAACCACTTTTTTTCCTCCTCACTGTCTTAGTAAGCCTTAGTACATGTTATGGACACATTGAGGAAGTGTCTCTTCAGGACAGAGATGACAGAAGATACAGGTGAAGATTTTCTTTGATTCACTGCTTTCAAAGTTCCCTTAGAGATAGCAATTATCGGATCTGTTAACAGAGCGGAGCTTTTCGAAGGTCACTCAGTTTGTTGTGTTCAGTCTTGGTAGGATAAACAAACAGGGTGGTTAGCAATTTTTATTTATTTATTTATTTATTTTAAAAAGGCAGCTACACATCTTTGGCACAACCCAGGACCTTTAAATAGAAGTATGTATTCACCTGTATTAAGGCAAAGTCTTGTTTTATCAGTTTGTGTCAGATCTTGAAATTTTGGGCTGTTGCTTCATTAACGTAATCTCTGCTAGGGAATCTGTCTCAGTCATGTGAATTTTTAGTTCAGTTTAGTTGTGAGTATGTAACATTTACTGAGACAATGCTGAACACCACCTAGACAGCTTACTGAGTAAATATTTAAGTGCCTGAGTGCACACATAGCTGTGCACATGTGTAATTCATACATACAAGTCCTCTGTTAAATAAGACTAAGGTTTAAAAGTTTTTGGAATCAGGGTCTGAAATGAACATTTCTTCCTCCTCCTGCTCCTCCCAGTCCCTAACTAGTGACCCATGAAATAAGCAATGTGCTGAACTATAGAAAACTATCATCATTGCCTCACTTTTATTTAATAACAACCAGGTATTTTTACTGCCAGATACATGCTGGGCTTTTGATGACATTTATATGACATACAATGGCCAGTGAGATTAATCACAGATCTGTATTCTTTAAAGATACCCATGAGGATAGATTCCTGCGCCTGCTTTCAACGTTAAGATGGTTTTCCCAAATGCAACTCACCACACTGCATGTTCTTGCAAACCTTTCACTTTTAACATATCTGCTTAATAAAAATGCTTTCACTGACAATGAAAAATTGGACCTATCATGTGTTACCAGCCCACATTTCCATTGCTACCATCTAGACTTCAGAGATCCACTACACTCAGTGAGAGGCAATGATGCTATTACAGTCTGACAAGGGCATATTGAGATCCTTGGCCGCAGATTGCACAAATTCTCTTATAATTTTATCTTTTAGAATGGGGCTTGCAGTAGAGATAATTAGAAAATGTTGGCTAACAGGACATAACAGGAATCAGTCTGAGAGTTCAGAGGGAGAGCAGAAATTTTAAGTGACCGAAAGATAAATGTGTATGTTCCCATTAAGGATAAAAGAAACAAGTAAATCCACTATGCAAGCTAAGGAGATTACAGCTCAGGTGGTGTTTTCAAAGAGGAAAAAAAAAAAAAATCAATCTTACTCTCAGATGTGGCAACTTTTAATAGTGCTGCCAGGGATGTCAGCAATGCTAGCTATTGACTGCATTGTGGTTACATGGTTTATCTCAACCACTGCAAGTTGTGTACTGTCTTAACACAAATCAGCAATTGCAATGGTAAAAGTGGCAGTCCTAATGAATGGACAAATCCTTTTCTGCACAGCACCCACCTTAAGTGGGAGCAGTCTGGTCACTCTTGTGGAAAAAACTGTGATCTGACAGGAAGCACTTCAGGCTCCTCATACACTTTCAGTAGAATCAGAATATTCCGAGTTGGAAGGGACCCATAAGGATCAAGTCCAACTCCTTGCACCACACGGGTCTACCCAAAAGTTTAGACCATGTGACTAAGTGCACAGTCCAAGCGTTTCTTAAATTCATACAGGCTTGGTGCAGTGACTACTTCACTGGGGAGACTGTTCCAGTGCGCAACCACCCTCTCAGTGAAAAATCTCCTCCTGATATCTAGTCTGAACTTCCCCTGCCTCAGCTTCACCCTGTTCCTGCCGGTCCTATCACTAGTGTTCATGGAGAATAGGTCGCCCGCCTCTCCACTCCCCCTCGCGAGGAAGTTTTAGACCGCGATGAGGTCCACCCTCAGCCTCCTCTTTTTAGGCTGAACAGGCCAAGTGACCTCAGCCGTTCTTCATACATCGTTCCCTCCAGGCCCTTCATCTTTGTCGCCCTCCTCTGGACACTCTCCAACAGCTGAATGTCCTTTTTGTACTGTGGTGCTCAGAACTGCACACAGTACTCAAGGTGAGGCCGCACCAGCGCAGCGTAGAGCGGGACAATCGCTTCCCTCACCCGACTAGCAATGCCATGCTTGATGCACTCCAGGATACGGTTGGCCCTCCTGGCTGCCAGGGCACACTGCTGGCTCATATTCAACTTGCTGTCGACCACGACCCCCAGATCCCTCTCTTCGGGGCTGCACTCCAGCGTCTCGTCGCCCAGTCTGTATGTATGGCCAGGGTTGCCTCGTCCCAGGTGTAGGACCCAGCACTTGCTTTTGTTAAACTTCGTGCAGTTCTGGTGATCACCCAGTTCTCCAGCCTGTCCAGATCTCTCTGCAAGGCCTTTCCACCCTCGTCCGAGTCGACAACTCCTCCAAGTTTGGTGTTGTCGGCAAATTTGCTCAAAACACCTTCTAGTCCTACGTCCAAATCGTTTATAAAGACATTGAAGAGGACTGGCCCTAAGATAGAGCCTTGAGGGACCCCACTAGTGACCTTCCACAAGACTTATGTGGTCCCATTTACCACAAAATATAAAGGTATCTTCTTATCCTACTCCCACAAAGAGGGTTTTGCTTCACTGCAGTCCAAATTTCAAACATTTGATTTTGGGAAATATTTTGGGAGAATGGTTCTTTTGCTTCATGGCAAAACAGCATGGGGAAGAGGAAAACCAGAACACCATTAAGTCAATGGGACCCACCAGTGATTGCCATCCTCTGAACCGCTACTGCTTTGAGCACATGGTTGGCATGCAGAAGATGCAGATTCAGAATTAAGCAATACAGAGAACTGCAGCTGGATCTCCAAATCCCTGAGCATTTTTTTTTTTTTTTTAATCACCAGAGTCTTGGTTATTTTAGTGCAAGCCTGACTCTTGTGCCCCAGGAATCAGAATTTCCATTCTTGGCCAGCAGCAGCTGACGGCCCTGGCTTCCCTCCACAGGCCAGGCGCATGGGGGTGGCAGCTGTCCCAGTCCCACCCGCCTGCCCCAGGGTTCAAAAGCTCCATGCCCTGTAGTACCTGGTCCCAGGGAAAGTAACCTATGTAAAACAAAACTATATGCAAAGTTTGTGTCCTACACTTGCTGTGTGGTTTAAATTGTTACCTAATCCATGCTAAATTATAATATGGCATCGACACGTTCAGAGATGGCTTGGCCTTTTGAAATGCAAATTAACCATCAAGTAATTATCAGGTGCATTTGACCCGGCGTGAGAACAGCCAAATGTTGAGTCTGTTTTTCCAAAGCCGAAGATCTGCTGTGTGCATTACGGTTCTGTTTAATAGTGCACGCACACTAGTCATATAGCTTCGCCAGGCACCAGTGCTGAGTCAAGTCACTGTAAGGCCATGCTTCCTTTCTCATGGCTCTCTTGCCTTTGAAGTTAAGCTGCAGCAGGCTCAGCTGTGCTCAGCGGGAGGGCCGAAGGTTTGAATATTCAGATTTCATCTCTGTTTATAGAGTGGGCTTTTGAGATGTAGGAATTCTGTTACAATGTCCAGTTTCTGGGGGGAAGGGTTGCTGAGGTTGTTAATGGGTCCCGAGGAGCTTCAGCCATTATACTAACCACTGCAGGCCCCTTCTGCTCACGCCAGACATTAATAGCCACATGGATCTAGAAGCATAATAACAGGTACTTTCAACAGACCTTTTTAATTGCGTCTCTGATTCTACTTCTGGTTGTTTCATAGTGGCTGCATGCTGCAGCAGGCAATATTTAGTCTGTTCAGTTTAATTAGTGTTGGTATAAAGTTGATACTGGTGCACTGTGGCTTTCTGCAGTAGCTGACCCAGGCGCACACAAAGTCCGCTTGGTTTCCAGAAGGAAAAAAATAAAATAAAATAAAATAAAATAAAATAAATAAAAGTATGAAACCTGATAATTTAACATGGAAGACGTGAATTTTCTAAACCCTGTGCACTTAACCACATGCAATATTTGCTCATAGATATATGCATGTCGTAGCACGATGAGTGCCCAGGACAGGAAAGTAGAAGAGTGTCTGCCTGCTCTGTCCTTTCACTCCAAGCCCACACAGGCAGAAAAGAGCTGTTATGTTTCTTCCAAATGACCTGGGAAGGACACATTTAAGTCTCACAAAGCAGGTATCTGGAAAGTCCTGTAATCCAGGAGCTGCTGCATGACTGCACGAGATGTGCAGCTGTAGGTAGGACTAGGATTGAGGCTGCTACTTCTAATAGAAGTGCTGTGAAGCTGTATGAGAGCAAACTATGCTGCGATAAATGAACGCATCTCTGTCCTGTTTGTCTTACAAAGGGCCCGTTTTTCCAATTGCAGAAAAATTAGCAGTCTTCCAGCAGTATATGGCAGTGCAGAGCAGCGTGTACAGCCAGCGGAGAGGCAGGCTTGTCAAGCAGCTTGTTGCCTGTCAACAGAGAACGCCACTTTCTGCTGTGTGGCTGCGGTGGCCCTGGGACTCCCTTCTGCTTTTGGCCCCTTTCACAAATCATAGTCCTCTCCACAGTTATTCTTGCCCTTTTCCTTCTCTTCTGGGAATTTGTTTACCATTCTTTATGAAGCACTGAGTGAGTGAGAAGGAATGGAAAGATTGAACTGGATGAGCTGTTTTAGCACTGGATAATTCTGGAGTCCGTGCTGCATAATTAAGGGTCAATGTGCCGCTTGTTACTTAGGGTCACTCTTTGTGTTTGAAGTTGCTCGTCAGACTTCCCCTGCTCAGGAGGAAATGAAGTGTTACAAATGAGGGAACTGACCTACTCTACCTCTTCTTACACCTCTTGAAACCCATCTTCCTTTGGGCACTACCTATTAGAAGATGCTGCATAGACTTGTATACAGCTAGTGTCACACAGAGAAATTGAGTATGTCTGCATAGTGTGCTTGTCTCCCTGCCTTTTCTTTACCTGTTTATCCAACACAAAATAATTAAGCAGCCTAATGGAGGAGCCACGATACAGGTGTCATTTACTGAACCCTCCGGTAATGTGCCTTCCGTCTCTGACAGAGAGGGCTCATATTGAGCCAAGCGTGAATCAAAGCACTTGCTATTAAAACTAGCACATTAAAGCAAGATTCCATCAATTTGCTCTTTGGGTTTTGTAATATTCATAAAAATACATTTCTTGTGGCAGCAGGGATAGCAATGAAAGGAAGGAAGGACAACTAACATCCGCATCTTCTCCATGTGATTAGAGTAGTTGCATCAAATACTTTATTATGAAGGCTGGAGAACAAGAAAAGCACATTCAGCGTCATATGTTATGGCACAATCCCTCTCTGGTGGAGCAAACAATGGGACTATTATACAAGCTGACATATTTTTTGTTTCTAATATATTCTGCTTCTTTGTGTCTGTGTGTGCTTAAATAGCAGGCACAGATGTACTGTTTCCAAAGGTCTTTGACTTGTCATGAGAATACTGTCTTTACCAGTAAAATAAATTGATTACTAGTGACAATGTTAACTATTATACAAAGAACACAGCTCTGGTGGCCTTTGTTAGATTTTAAAGAAAAGGTGATTATTTCTTCCTTATGACAGTTTGAAAGGTTTGCCATGTGGATATGGAAAGATTTTACTCATGAATATGCAAAGGTATGGCAACAGGCCGGGTAGCCAGATCTTCAAATTGACCGTTGGCTGTGATTGAGTTAGGAGAAAAAGAAAACATGAGACAAACACAAAATGTACAAAACCAGCATGGGAGGTGATTGCTAAAATATTCAATTGTGAGAATATTGTGAAATATCAGCTTTGGGGTATAATATTGGATTGATGACATAATTACAGGGAAAATAGTGCCAACTGGGATGATGCACAGTGCATCAAGTTCATGGTAAGGCCACTATATTCTGTAATAATGTTTCTGTCTAGGGATTATTACTTTATTCTGTATTCTTTAGTCCTCTGAGCAGCGACATCAGGAAACTAACCTGTGACACCTCAAGGCAATATACCTTTCTTATCAACAGGATGTGTTGCAATTTTTCTGGGAAGCATTATAGATGCAGGGGGAAAAGAAAACATGCAGGTGTTGCAGTGTATTATATGACAGAAATCAATGGAAAAACAGATTAAAAAAAAAATACCTCCTTCTTATATTAGAGTGGCTTTTCAGATTTTTTTTCCTTTGCACTATAGAAAAATATAAAGGCCACTCAGAGTCAAAATTTTACTGGAATCTTTTACATTACGTGTTCTTCTCTGTAATATTTTTTTAAAGTTCTCTTTCTAAAGATCTCATGTAAAAATAATTTGGGATCACTTCCAATCTAATTTAAACTGCTACAAATATTTTGTGTAATGAGATTGGAAACTATCCATTTGCTCCCCTTAGAAAATGCTCTGAGTTCTCCCTTGATTGCAGTTCAGATCATGCTGCTAAACACCAATTTAGAACACAAATCAGGCTCCTTTTTGATTGCAGTTCAATTCATGCTGTTAAATACCAGTTCTCTGATCATCAAGTTGCTGCTCTGCAGGCTGCGGCCGGAGCCTCCCAAAGCCATGGTTGCATTATTTTCATAGAGGTTGCATTACTAAAATTAGATCCACCCTATCAGATCATAATTAAGAATGTAGCCTTTACTTGATCATCTAGCAACACTTCTCTTTTTAAAAAAAAAAAAAAAATGTTTTTTAGTGATGCATCTAATATTAGTGACAGCCATGCATTCCTTCAGAACGTGTAATCTGCCTTTCTTTCAAATCGTTAACTCTTGATCAAATGTCACAAATCAGTGTGACATCACTGATGCGTTTAATCTTCCTCGTGGTTAGAAGAGTGCTTCTTAAATGAACTCTTTCACAGGTTCCTGAACATTTTTTTGATTTTCCTTATTGTCCAAAATGCTAATAGTTTTCACAGTTCGTCTTCAGGTCAGGGTGAGAGAAAGAAAGATAGACTCCTTCCTAAAATCTAGATCCCATGGCAACATCTTGCTGATGAGACACATTTTTTTCAGTTCTTGACTATTAAATCCCTCCTGGTGTTGCATAGCCACATCTTCCAAGAAATATGTTATACATGACCAAATGACCACAGATCAGATATGTTACATCTTCACAGCCTCTTCCACCTTCTGGTAAGACAAGAATTTATGAATCACAGAGTAGTTTACAAAGGCTCCAGAATTATTTCAACAGGACATGACACTCTCCCTAAGGTAGTGTAAAGCTTAATTTTTGAGTGTCAAAAATGTATGTTCTCCTTGGACAAATACTGAGGTTGTGATTCTTTGCTATTTTTGAACCAAATTCCTAGTCTATAAAAGCTGTTATATGTAACAGATGTTCCTCAAAATTTCTGTAAACTTCAAATCTAAAAAAAAAAAAAAAAAAAAAAAAGGCATCAAAAATACAGCTGTATAAGGATATTAGGGTATTTCATGAGGGCTAGGTCCTGCCTAAGAAATTTGATTTCCTTTTATGATACGATCACCCATCTACTCGATCAAGGGAAACTACCTGATGTGATTTTTTTGGACTTCAGCAAAGCTTTTGACACGGTTTCCCATAGGATCCTACTGGACAAAATGTCCAGCATACAACTTAACAAAAGCATCATATGATGTTTTCCTCCCCTAGGGGGGAGGAGGTGGAAGAAAGTAGATGAGGAAAGGTGCTTTTGGTTTCTTTCCTTTTTTCTCACTTCTCTGGCTTGTTAGTAATGAGCAATAAATCTTACTATCTCCCTATGCTGAGTCTGTTTTGCCCATCACAATAATTACTGCATGATCTCCCTGTTCTTATCTCAACCCTTGAGCCCTTTTCATTGTTTTTTCTCTCTGTTCCTCTTTGAGGAGGGGGAGTGAGAAAGCGGTTGTGGTAGAGGAGCTCAGCCGTCCACCCGACTAAAACCACCACAGTGGCACCAGGAGTTGGACTTGATGATCCTTATGGGTCCCTTCCAACATGGGATATTCTATGATTCTATTTCATTTCTTGTCTATGTCACATGTGTAGCAATGGAACCCCAAACACTCATCACGTTTAGGAAAAGGTTTGATTTTAAAGCAGAGAGGTGAGTGTTTTGTGGTTGTTGTTTTTTTAAGGGAAATGTTATCTATTTCTCAGACTTATATCTTCACATTCCCAGCACCTACTTCCATATTGCTTTTAAAATATCATGTGAATTCTATTGCATTCTCATGGGCCATGGAGATACCCTCATATCTTTTAGGAAGATTGGACTTTGGTACTTCTTCCAGTTCTTTTAATTGTCATCCTCTTCTTCCAATACTTTTCCAGCCTTTCTTAGGCTCCACCTGGTTCTTTTATGACCTTCAAATTTAAATCAGCCAGATTCCTTCCCAGGCTCCTGCCTTATTCTTAATCTGATTTTGTATCTGTGTCCACTCTGTCTCTGTTGACTGATGCTCTTAAAACACGGAATATTTCCTAAATAATAGGTTTTTAAAAGGAACAGGTATCCAGCCGAAGCAAGGAAGTAAAGTCTCTGAATTTTTACAGCCTTTCTGCACTACTCTTCTGATTAATAAACCTGCTTTACTCTGTATGCTTTCAAATTGCTGAGAATTTATTATACAGCAAGTAAAAAGCATCTTCTTACTGAAATTCCACAGAGACTTGGATGGGACAGACCCTAAACTGAATGAAAGATGGAACATGGTATTAAAGGAGCATGAAATCAAGTTTGTTTTGTCATAGCGATTTCTAATCAGTCGTTATGTACCATTAGGTCATATTTGTAATGAAAATATCCTCATATGAAATAAGGGAAAGCACAAAATGTTCATTCAAAAGCATCTACCAGCCGCATATACTGCATTAATATAAAGACTGATATACCTAATCAGGGGTTCACATTTCAAACCACTAGGCCTAACAGCTTCTGAGATATAAGTAAATGAAAATTCATGATTCTGTATTGTGCCCAAGAGCCAACTTTACTGCTATTGCCATATAATTATTTATAGCTGCAAACTATCAAATGGAATTGCTTACCACCATCTTACTATATGTGGTAATTGATGTGAAGTGAGGCATTGCGTCCCCTGCTGACCCCAGCACACTGAAAGTCAGATGGATTATATCTAACTCAATTATGATTGATATTATCAAAATCCGTGAAGCACAACATGGTATAACAGGCTTTCAAAGTGTATCTATTGATTGTTTCTGTGTGCGCGTGTGTGTGTGTGCGCATGTGTTTTCCACGACTTGCAATGGAGCTGTCTCTAGGGAAAAGACAAGCAGTATTGCTAACAATTTCCATGTGTAAATATATATTTCTGATGGCTTAACTCACTCTCATTGCCTCATAGGGACTGTGAGAATTTTTACTACAAATGCCCCATTTCACTGGCTAGGAATTTTGCCACAGTAAGAAGATTTTCCAGTACGTGTGGTGGGGTTGGAAACCAAAATATTCTGTGATCTGTTTAGCTGTGATTAGTGTAGAATGAGTACTCCTCTGTTCCAGTTCTTGATGTTGTTGCTGCTGCCATTCTCTCAGTCCGGCGGAGCACAGCAGCTACGCTCTGTGCAAACATCTTTACATCCTGCTCCTGCAGGTGTTTGGAAAAAAAAAAAAAAAAAAAAAAAAGGCATAAGGCTGAAGCTACCAAGGTGAACCTTTCTTCATTGCATTCTCACTGTTTCCAGAAATCTGGAGTTCAAGAACTGCTATTTACATCTGCATCTTCATGTTTAATAATCATTGATCGAGATTTCTTGCCTAAGTTTTCTTGAGAGACTTGAACCCACACACAATTTTAACATCCAAATACCGTATGGAAGTCTGTTTCAACTAAATAGGAACCATCTAAAGAAATGCTTTTTGTTTGCTACATATCTACTGCTTTGTGATTTCACTATTTGTTCCCTAATTTCATGTAGTATGGGAAATGGTGTTTATTGCCAATTTATTTTTTCCACAGTAATGCATGTTTTTATAGGCCCATCTCATATCCTCCCTCAAGCTTTTCTTTCCTATCAAAAGAATCTTATTTATTCAATTCTTCGGGGACCATTCCAAAATATTGCTCATCCTTGTTGCTTTTCGCTGTACTATTCTGTGATGTGTTTGAGATGGAGCAATGGTGAAATATTCAGGAAATGGGGATGCTGTGTATTATAATGTTTCTTCCATTCCTTGACTAATCATTGAGCTAATGTTTACTGCCTATACTGCCTATCTTACTGTGCTAAGTGATAATTAATTATTTAGAGCCCCATACCATGTTTCTAGTTTGGGGGATTTTTTTGTCCTTCCTTCCTCCCAACTATGCAATGTTTTCTTTTAGCAGCATCTTTTCTCTTTAGTAATTTTGTTACCAAGTTGTTCAAAAATTCTTCTCCAAGTTTTAACTGGTTTAAGTGTTGACTGTCCAATGTTGCAGTATGAATGAAATTGTCACCAGATTATGTGCAGCTTCAATTTCCCAAGTACATAATGCGTATGTTATACAGTACAGGTCCCAGTATAGAGCCCTATAGGAAGGTACATCTCCTTCATTGTGAAAAATCAATTATTTAGTCATACTTTTATCAAACAACATGTTGAATGGATGAATTAATATTTTGCTACTTTATCTGTTCTTTTCCTGAACTCATTTTTGAGTTTTGTGGTAGTCTGTGTAGCATATCTTGTCCAATAAAGTCTGGGCAGTCAACAAGGCATCTCTCTGGCCTGCTCTCTGCATGGATTCTGCCAGGAGCATGCAGGTTGCCTTCTCACAGCACTATAAAACTCCAACAACTGAATGTCCACTGTCCAGTTGGAATAGGTTGTCCTCCAGGTATTCAGTAGCTGATAGGAAAGCCTACGCACAAGTTCTTTGCAAGATTATAGTGGGAAGTCAGGATGGCTTCATAAGCAATTATAATCATAATTCCAGATATTGACATTTTAGAGATTTTAATTCATTTAAACAAAAATTCTGTTTTTCTCATTAACAATGTGCACGTTTAGAGTTTCTGAATGTTCCTCCTCTTTTTCTCAGCCTCTCAAGACTTTCCCAGGATTGCACAAAGCAGACATAGGGCTGACCTAACTGACCTGTTCTTTGCATAAAGACAACATCTGGACTACAGGAAGTTAGTTTAGTAATGCTACCCTCTTCCCTGTCAGAATATCCTTAGGAGACTGCAAATGTATCTATACTCCAAATATTACCAACTGTCAGACAGCCCTTTAGAGTCAAGAACAGCCCTTACTTATTTGTAGCTGTTACAGTATTAAAGTAGTAGAAAAGTTCATTCCCTGTCCAAGCCTACCAAACTGGCCATACACTAAACCACTTGCACAGGTGAAAATATCTGAGTCAATGTGAGTTCTTAGGCCTGTGGATTTTCAAGACCACAGTTCAGTTCAGATTATCTGTCAAAATTTGAGATGACAAAGAAAAACTAATTTATTCTTTTATCTGTAGTCGTTTTTTTCATCGAGATAATTGTACTATCCTTTAATTATTTCTTAACATAAATAGAAAAATGAGAAGAGTTGAAGACTTTACATTGTAAGTAATATCTCTTGTTTTTATAGCCATCAACTTGTTGTGGGCTAAACCACTAGGCAACTTTGTTAGAAGACTCAATATTCCTTTCACCAGAAACTCAAAGAGCCATGAAGTTACTTATTTCCTGTTTGTTCTTTTAGAGAGATACATTTTCCTGATACATCTGGTACAAGAATGCCTGTAATGCAGTGCCAATTTGAAAGCCAATGTCTTCCCTAAGACATGTTGATAGCATGTTTATTTTATGTTCCTGTCCTCAGAAAAGCAATATACTACTAATTCTATTGCTATTACTATTGCTATTTAAATCCAGACTAAATAGCATTTACTTGGGCTGTAGTCTCAATGCCTTCTGAGATCTCTTATTTTCTCTATCAAAAGTTTGGCCTTTTCATATACAAAACATGTATCTTAAGGGAAGATCTATTGCTCTCTTTTACTGTTAAAGGCTCTAACCTAACCTAGGAGATGCACAGAGTTACATTTCTTGGCTTTGGTCATTCAGAGCAAAATTTTCCATCTTTAAGTGAGCCATGAAAGGCAAGCTATCTTCATCACATTTTAACTTAGATTCCAGATGTCAGCTAGCAAGTAGGTAACTGGCCATGGGATTCTCAAGCGCTTTAGCCCAGGTAACTTTTTTGCTTTTGTGGCATATGACATGGAGTGCACGTGCTAGTGGCTGACCCAGTGTTTAACAGTGATTCACCACTGGAAATAGTCTTTGAAATTCATAAATTCAAGGCAAGCCTGTTTTACGGGGACTGATAATGCTGTATTAGTTGCTGGAAGTTAATGAGGTCCTGTGTTTGAGTACAACCAGATTAAAATGAAAAACGAACCACATTACATTCTGTTTCGACAATTATTATCAGTTGGTTGTAATATAAATATGCAAATTTTTCAGCTTGAACTTTAACATCCTCTGTAGAGACCATTCATCTCTTTAAAGTATTAATTTAAGTTGTAAAAGGATCCATACATCATTGCATGTCATTTTGAAAACAAATATTAATCAATTTTACACTCTGAATTGCCACTGTGCAAGTGTAATGTCCATTATTTTGGAGCAAGTCAGTGGCAAGAAATTTACATATTCATCCTTGGCTTAAGAAATCATATGATAATACAAGTACAACACAAGAAATTCAAAAGACTTAAGACCTTATCATCATCTATTCAATGGCATAAAGCCTGCCTTTGCATTCTCAATGCATTGGTATGCAGATTAGGAATATGTGTCTCATTCCTATCAGTATAACCTTGAAAGCTGGTGACAGCTGAAGTGCAGTCATAAGTTTTCTCTTCCACCAAAAAAATAGAAAGAGAAAAGGCAACAAAATGAGTGTAAAGGATACAGCAATTTCAAGTTTTATGATAAGCTTTTTGATAGTGTATCTGACCACTTAGCTAGACTGTACTCTGTGAGAATGTAGCTTGAAAGTGTGCTCTCTAGATTTAGCTAGAATCATAATTGTAATTGCATCTTTGTTATTAAATTAAAGTTCATATTTCTAATATGACAGAACTAAACAGGTCTGTTATTTGTTAAAATTATAGCAAATACTTGAAGTTGTTTGCCTTTTTAAATATTGTGAAAGACACCAAATTTTATATCAATTCCCTCCCAGAGAAGGGAGGCAGAGTTTCCACTTGGAAAGCAAGCAGTCCCAGCCAGGCACTCTGCCGAAAACCTTGTCTTACTGAGAGAAAAAGGAAACAGCATCTGCAATTCATCTTTTTTCCCTGTTTCTAACAAGGGAAAAATAGAGACTGAATTATTGTTTTACAGTCAGAATTAAAATAGGCAAAGACAGACAATAGGGAAAGTTAAACCTTGCTATTGCTTTTTCCATCGTAAGTGTATATCCATCTCAACGGTGGCTGCTGTTTCTCAGGTCTGAGTGTGTCGAAGATGAAAGTGAATCCCAGTCAGTGGCAATCAGCATGCTGCTTCCACTTGAGAAAAGCAAATAGCTATTCTGGTTAGAACTGGAGACACCAAAAATTCTCTGCTCCAAGAAGATGTGGAGAAGAGAGTAGCATTGCAGGTATTCCCTTCATAACTATCTCATCTTCATTAATTACACAAAACCAAACTCTTCAACATAATTGGCCTAGCAGAGGTTATACTTAAGCTCCCTCTAGTGGATTATTAAGCAAGAATTTATAAAAGCACACATCTTTCTCCAAACATTTTGTCACTGAATGTGAACATGAGAATAGTACAGGCACAATGCTGTTCCCTTGAAGCTATCAGTTGTTATCTCTATCTCCCTGCTTGCAGGAATGTCTGCAGGATGCTGCAGGAAAGTCTGTGAAACAATGCTGGCCATAAACCTATGGTTATAAAGCAAGGCACCTGCAGCATCCCTTGGCTGGGCTTGCCATTCTTCATCACTCCTTGGCTGGGTCAGTTTGATCGCTGCTTCAGAATACTGATGTTTCTTAATCATCTCCCTTTGTTTTCTGGTTAAGTGAATGGGTGAATAATTTGCCACACATTCTCTGTCAATCCAGTATGTTGTGAAAGAACAGTTGAAACAATACACATGCTCTTCATTTCATAAATTTGTCATTACAGCATAATCAGATCATTTGCACTTATCCTGCTCTTGCACAAGCTAATTCTGTATTCCTGGGGAAAAGGGGGGAAAAAATAGCTCTTAGTTACTGTGCTCTGTCTCTCTGTTTCCCTGGGTATTAGGCCAAAAGTGCAAAGGAAATGCACCGACACTTGTGTTCCTTGTTTGCATAGTTCACACAGGTCTAAGAAAATCATAAAGAATAGATATGCAACTGGCCAGATAAAAAAGCAGCAGTACATCAGATGTGTCAACGGGATTTAGGATTATAACAGACATGTAAGCAATTAGGGTATTTGCTAGTTCAAAATGCTCACATGAATGAACCCACATTATCTTCTGAAAAGCATAATAATGTGTAATTGCAGTAACAATTCCTCTTCCATTATCTCCTAAACATCAACACTGTGTACGTTCTATAATATACCACACAACTGATAACAGGCAAGCTCTGCAGTAAGAGAAATACTCCCAGATGTGGTTATGTCCCAACACTGTGGCTGCTACCTAATATTAAGGAATTACTGTAGAAATGTTTCAATAACAAAGTAGAAGCATTTCAGTTTTTATGTGGCATAGATTGCCACAGACACTGCCAAGCAGCTTTATAGAGTTTTAAATCTTCATTCAATGCCCCTTTACATCATTTGAATGAAGATTTAAACCTCAATAAAACTTTCTGAGTGCTTGTGGCCATCTTTGCTGTATACTAATCAAAGTGGGGTACAAGCAGATGAATGCAGTATAGTACACCTAATGATCAACACTATATCTAGCAAGATTTTCCTTTGTAAGATGAGTTGTCTTAAAGGCTCTTTTCATGGATAGTACAGCAGTACATTTAGAAACAGATATTTATATGCAGTCTTTATGCAACCATTCAAAAAGATTGCTTCACTTTTTGGTTTTCTTTTCCTGCTATGTCATGTTTATTTTCCTTGTAATTGTTTTGGATTCAATTCTTATAAGGAAAATGTTTGGGAGAGAATAATAAAAAAGGAAGAAAATGTAATATTTTTTAGGGAAACATTACCTTCCACAGCATTACAGTTTCCTGGTTTATCAACCTCCAATAGTAATTAAGATTACAGCGCAGTGAGTTTTGGCATTGAATGAGAAGCTTACATGAAATTCAACCTTTAGTTAAGATTTTGGCTGGGAAATTCAACACATGCTAGTGCACAAATGCATACACAAGATATGACTGAGTAGAGTTTAAAAGAAACTGTACTGTAAGAATGTGCTGCTGATAGAGTGTATGTATTGTTGAAAAAATACAGTCACTCATTCAAGAAACAGGCTGAAAAAGAAAGAGCCTGTCAGTGAATTTTGGAGAGACTGCGGTGTTTGGAGCCTCCTGAAGGGGAAGGTGTGGGGCCATTGTGTGGTTCTGAACTTTCACAAACTTCCACAAAGGCAAAGGGAAGTACAACTTCCCAAAGTAATTACCCTCCCCAAAGGATAGGCTCCTGTCACAGGTTGTTACTTTTCCTTATGGGTTTTCTTCATGTTAAAACTTCTTTTAATGATGAAAGTCTGTGAAATGACTTTCCTTAAGCAGTTATCTGCAAATAGGTTTCTGTCTGGACCTGTATAATTCTGTAGTTAGGCTTTTTGTTCAGAACTGCCTCGGTTGTGCGCTTTTCAGAGATTCTTTAGCAACTTCGTTCCTATTGAAAACAGAGTGAAAAGCATCACTTCGTTGGTAGGGCTAGTGTCATAGTGTGGCAATTACTTTCAATGAAGCATTCAGATGTTTCTATGTAGTCCTTAAAAGACATAAAAGAAAGAAAAAAAGAAAAAAAGAAAAAAGAAAAAAAAGAAAAAAAAACATGGGAAGTGAGAGCATCTTATTTACAGTAACTGATATAGCCAGCAGATTTTAGAAATCTTTGTAGAAGTATTAAAAGTGACAAAACTCTGACTTTTTTCTTTCTGTCACTCTTTTATGGGAATTTTAAAGAAGATCATATCTTGAAACTGGTTAGCCGCTCTCCACTTGGATGTCCAGCTGGTACTGGTTCTGCAAAAGCCATCATCTAGCCTGCAAGGGGTATGCATTAGCTACTGAGTTGGTCAAAAATGGGCTTATTGCAGTACCCTGATGGAGCTGTTCCACTTTTTCTAAAATATTTCAGGTTTTACTAAACCAAGTGAGACAAACTAATTTGTGTTGAATGAAATAATCTCATTTACAGCTCCTGTGTCAAGAGATGTAAAAACAGATTAGCTCCACAGAAGAGGGGCCCCCCCCCCCCCCCCCGTCAGAGCCCCTGGCCCTGTTAGAAAATAAGGGGCAGCAGTAGCATCTCTTTCTCATTGCTGGTAGGTATCTTTGACCTTAGGTCAACCTTAGTTTCAGATTGAATGAAACTGTATTTTTCAGCAAAGTGTTTGAAAGATGTATGAAAACACACATTGTATTGCAAGTTTTTAGTGTGCTTTAATAAATCTCAAAACCAAAGTAATCCCCCAACCCCTCAGAATAAATTAAGACAAACCCCCAGACTCCTTTTAGAAGCAGGATCTTGAATAGAAGAGCAAGTGAAAGTCTTGTTCTCCAAAACACCTAACCTTGTGAAATCTATGGAGCTATCTCAACTTTACCAGAAGGAAAACAGGCCTGAGGGTTCAGTATAGGCATTTGGTAGTAAGAGGTGAGAGGAAAACTCAGGAAAAAAAAAAAAAAAAAAAAAATATATATATATATATATATGTATATATATATGTTTCCCTTTTGCATTCAACATCATTTCCAAATGATTGATCCCAAGGTTAGGAAGATGATGTTTTAGCAATATTGTTCCTTCCTTTCCCTTGTATTTCTTTCTAAGTAACATTACCTATATTAAGGTAAACTGAATCTATTAAACATTTACCCAAGGGGATTGTGAAACTGGGGTCTGCATTATAAAGCAAGTGGAGTTATGACAGCTGTGACCCCAGAGGAATCAAGGCTGAATAAAGACTGTCTCCATTGCAGACAAATGATGATAAAGTGATCCTTTTAGCCAACAGTCAATGGAACCTGACAAGGCCAAACCTCCAACTAATGAACAGCCCAACCTTTGCTACCAGGGAGATGTACTGAAAGTTTAATCTCAATAAGCATCAAAATACATTTACCCAAACGTTTTTAACAAAAGAATGGCATGTATCATTAAATGGCCACAAAGTTAGACAAGTGAGGAGGAAAATAGGAGGGTGGGGGTGTATAGTCTTACTGTATCACAGGTGCACAAAATTGTCTTGATAGAACAATATCTTATTTTTCTTCTAAAATTGAATTTCAGATGGTACCTACGTCACACAGACCTAATAATACAGAAAGCAATTGTCTCAATGATTCCTATTAAATCTGTGCATTTCCAGATCCTTATAGAGTAATGTCAGTTACAGAACAATGTCAGGCTGACGGACGCAGCGCAGCATTAAAGAAAAAAATCATGCACACAATAGGCCAGCTGCACATTAATAAATATGTAATGTTTGATTAAAAATATGGATCGTATTTTTCCCCCCAATTGCTGACTACCCCTAAGGCAGAAGATGTGATCTGGCTCCCACTGATGGGTTTATTTCTTGCTTGCTTTGAAAATACAAACTAAAATGTTTTCCTGTCCCAGCTGTTTCCCATTGTTCATGTTTATCAGCTCAAAGGGTGAACGGAGGAATAAAAAATACGCTCGCATTTCAAATGTGCCAGTCAGTCAATCTATTGTTAAAAGAAGAAAGCCTAATTGTCTGTGCTGGCAAACTTCTTTTTGGTGAATGTCCAGTTTTTAAGAAAAGCTATTCAGCTGTGCCATTTGTTTAATACATGCATAAAAAAGCACATAAAATCACAAGTTTTCTGTGGGATGGGATGGGGGGTGGGGTAAATTGCATCTAAGTTATAGCCTTGAAACGCTCAAGTGGCGGCCTAAGTAACAGCCCATGTATTGCTTTTTTGATTCTTCATTGGTCTGAATAAGTAGCCAGAAGGAATTTTCACGGAATATGAGGTAGTGATGTCCTAAAACAAATCGGTCTCCTTCCCTAAGTCTTATACTTAACTGAGGAACAGCATGCCTTTGAAATTTTATCATTAATGCAGAGGTTATACTATTTTCCAATTAGATTAGCAGGATTTCGGTCTTTTCATTTAAGCTTCTACAATTCTTCATTTCTTTCCAAAATTTAGTGCTTCATACTCATCCTAACAAGAACTGGGAGTAAGGATGGAGAGAGACCAAGAACTACTTTTCTACATAGGAGAATCTTCTGCTTGTTTTCTACCCTTGTGATAGTTACACTGCTCTGTCCCATCTTTGCTTGTGCTGGCAGTGGTATTCTTCCAGCTTTCAAACCAAGCTCAGCTAATGGGTACCGACACTCATTTTACACTATGCAAATGAGCAAAACTTTTAAGTCATGGACTGCTATATCATCCAGGGTCCAGCCCACTTTTCTGTGGATAGCACTGTTGTTCTTTAAAAGCTTTTTAAAGAATGGGTCATCAGCTGTACAGCACCAGCTGTACAGCATTCTTACAGTCTGAAAAACCAAAAATAATCATCTGTATAACAAATGACTTTGCTAGGGGTTTCTCTGTATAGCTACACTTTGCTTTTTTGATGGAGGAAGAAACATGTAAGTGGCATTATTGTCTCTTGGTATACCATCTCTTGGTATTTGGGTTAACACCCCCAATAAGGCAATAAGGTAATTGTCCCAAGTGCTCTGTAGATAGTAGTAGTTGTTTTGGTCACCCTGGGCTTACGTTTCCCTGGAAGTCTGACAGCTAAATACTTCCTGAAATTAGAAGCTGCGAGCCTAGGGGTGATCTGCCTGCTACATCACTAAATATGCTGAGAGCTTGGGGCTTTTCTAAGCATGTATTTACTAAGAGTTACTGGCATAAATGAAGATATGTCATACTGGAAAGCAGCATGATCTGGCTTCATAAAGAGTCAGTCCAAAGGTAAGCAGGGCTAAACAGTGCTCGGAGTGCTGCATTAAGCTAGTCTTTTACTTGCTTTACAAACTTTCAATTGGTTACTCATTTGGATACTTGCAGGTTTATGAACTTCTGTGAATCTGTCTGTGGTCTAAAGCTGCATCTCACTATTAGGCTTTCAGTATTTTGCAGTGTACTGTACATACACAGTGGCAGGCTTGTAACCAGCATATGCCTTGGTATCAGTCACTGGCTGAGGCGGTCAGCTCCGGGGCAGGGCACATTCTGCAGCGGTGCTGGGGATCACAGCGTGCAGTGGGGTTCCTGCATCGTGGCAACCCCAGGGAGTGGAGGAAGCCTCCAGAGAAAGGCAACCTTTGTGAGAGCGGCTGGTGTGTCTTGGGCAGGGCCTGCAGCAGCAACAGTAGGAGCCACCTCCACATACAAAATCTTCCCTCAGAGAGTACAAGTGACTGGGAGAGCAGCAAACAGAGCAGGCAAACAGATTGCACTGGGGGGCCCAGGGAGGCCTCTGGGGTGCACTGGGAGGCCTCTAGGTCTCTCTAGAATGCACTAGAGCACACAGGGTGGTTTCTAGGCTGCATTTGGCAGACCCTAGAGTGCCTTAGATTGCACTGAGTACCCTGGGATTCCTGCCAGGGATACTAAAGTGCACTGGGGGACTTGGGAGGTCTCTAGAGAGCCTTGCAAGGCCTCTAGCTGGTGCTAGGGCACACTGTGGGGCCCCAGGAGGTCTTGAATGTGCCCTAGAGTGCTCTAGAGAGCCCTGTGAGGCCTCCAAGGGGGAGTAGATTACAGTGAGAGTCCCTGGGAGCAAGAGGAGGTTCCTAGGGCACCCAAGAATGCACTGGAGGGCCCTGGGAGGCCAGCAGGTCTCTCTGGGAAGCACTGGGAGGTCTCTGGGCTGTACGTGGAGGATCCCAGGGTGCCTTAGATTGCACAGGGGGCCCTGTGTTTCCTGCAGGGGATACTAGAATGCACTGAAGGACCCGGGACGCCTCTAGAGAACCCTGGGAAGTCTCTATGGGGTCACTAGAGCACACAGCACTGGGATTTCTGTAGGGTACTATAGATAGCACTGGAGAGTCCAGTGAGGCCTTCAGGTGGTGCTAGAGTATACTACAGGGCCCTGTGAGCCTCCAAAAGGTTCTAGATATCACTGGAGGGCCACAGAAGGCCTGGGATAGGGCATCCTAGAGGACACTGGGGGGCACGGGGAGGCATTTGGGGGGAGCTAGAGTGCACTGGGTGGCCCTGGAAGATCTTCAGATAATCTAGAGTGGAGCACAGGGCTCCTGGGAGACTCTCACATGAACTAGGAGGCATTTACAGCACCATAAAGGAAAGCAGAGAGCCCTGTGAGGCCTCTAGCTAGCTCTAAAACACGCTGGGGCCCCTGAGAGGCCTCTGAGTGCCCTGGGAGTCTTCTAGGGTGTGCCAGACCTCACTGGAGAGACCTGCAGTGTCTCCAGTGAATGCTATGTTACATTGATAGGTCCTGGGAGCCTCTAAGGCATTACTGTGAGGCCCCTAGTGCTCTCTAGAGTGCACTGGATAGCTCTTTGAGGAGTCAGGGGAACACTAGATTATGGTAAGTGTCCCTGGGAGGCCTCTAGGGTGCCCTCTGAGTCTTCTATAGTCTGCTAGAGCACACTGGAGAGACCTACAAGGTCTCCAGGGTACCTAGGGCATAACCGGGGGAAACTAGAAGCATTCTAGAAAGTGCTAGGCTGCACTGGGTTTCCATGGGAGCCTCTAGAGTTCACTGGGAGGCCTCTCGTGCTCTTTAGAGTGCAGTGGTGGAGGTCTGGGAGTCCTCTACGGCATTCTAGAGCAAACTGGGAAGGCCTGGGAGGCCTCTGGGAAGTGATAGTGGGAACTAGGAGGCCCTGGGAGGCATCCAAAGGACACTGGAGTGCATTGGGAAGATTGGAAGCCTCCAGGTGGCAGTAGCACACATAAGGGGGCACTAGGATTCATCTCAAATACTCTAGAGAGCACTGGAGAGTCCAGCAAGACCTTCAGATGGCATTAGGATCCACTGTGAGGCCTCCAAAATGCATTAGATCACACAGGAGGATGACAGGAGGCCTTAATGCTGCACTGGTAGGCCACTAGGGGGGCACTGCAAGGCTTACAGGGGGAGATAGAGTGCACTGGGTGTCTGTTGTAGGTATGCAGAGGCTCTAGAGAAGACTGAAGGGCCATGTGATGCCTGTAGAGTGCAATGCGGGGTCTTTAGGGCACCGTAGAGGACAGCAGAATGCCCTTTAAGTACTCTAGCTGGTGCTATAGCATACTGAGGGGGGATCTGGGAGCCTCTAGGGCAGTCTGGGAGGCCTCTAGTGTTCTCTAGAGTACAGTGGGACTTTCTGGGAAGCATCTAGGGTATCTTAGAGCTAACTAGGAGGGCCTGGGATGCCTTTGGGAAGTGATAGAGGGTACTGGGAGACACTTTGAAGCATCCAGGGGGCAAAAGATTGCACGTGGAGTGTTGGGAGGCCTCTAGGGGTACTAGAGCATATTAGTGTGCAGTAGGAAGCCTGTTGGATACTCTGTCGAGCATTGGAAAGTCCAGAGTCCACTGGAAGGCACTGTGGATCTTCCACATTGCATTAGATCATACCATAGAGTGACAGATGGCCTCAAGGCTGCACTGAGAAGTCTCTAGGGCATTCAAGAGAAGAGTGGACATCCCTGTGAGGCCTCCAGAAGGTGATAGAGCACACTGGCAGGCTCTAGGGGGCCTCTATTGTGTCCTAGAATGCACTAGATAGCCCAGTGAGACCTCCAGGGGGCAGTAGAATACAGTAAGTGTCCCCGGGAAGCCTCTAGTTTGCACTAGTAGGAACGCAGAGCAAGCAAGTGTGCACTGGAGGGCCATGGGAGGCCTCTAGAGTGCCCTGGGAGATTTCAAGGTGCACTGGGAAGAGTAAGAGCAAACCAGATGACACTAGAGGGCACCATGGGGGTACTATAATAGTTGTAGGTAATTCTAGAGAGAACTGGAGAGACCAGCAAGGCATTCAAGAGCACTAGAGTCTGCAGTGAGACCCTGAAAGGCCTCCAAATGTGAAAATGCTGACAAAGGAAGTTGAGGGCTACCAAAGGACTTCTGTTGTAAGAACTATTTCATGGGAGATTTAGGTGAGGTGGATGTTGGGTTAGGGTCATAATTAGGGTTAGGTTCAGGGTTAGGGTTTGGAGAGAGAAAGCACAGTGTCCTGTTTTGAGTGGTGTTTTGCAGTATGTGGGAGGCCACTAGAGTACGCTGTGTGTAGTCTAGGGACCTCCAGAGCACACTGGAGTTCACTATATGGTCTCCAATGCTATTTTGGTCATATCTGTGGGCTCAGTGGGAGTTGATCACACTGGGGTGGCCAAGTAGACCTGTGGAGCCTCTAGAGCAGAGTGAATGGCTATGAGAAGCCTTTAGTTTGCACTGGGATTCCTTCAGGTCAACCTGGAAGATAGTGGAGAGGTGGGCAAGGCATCTAATTGGCAACAGAGAACACTGGGAGGCACTGGGAGGCATCTGGGGAACACTCGAGTGAATCAGGAGTGTTAGGGAGCCACTTAGGCAGTAGAGCACACTGTGGGGCATTGGGATGCCAGTAGGCGACTCCAGAGAGCACTAGAGAGTCCTGCAAGGCCTTCAAGTGGTACTAGAGTACACCGGGAGGCCCTGGGAGGCCTT
The DNA here is from genome assembly GCA_011076525.1 of Nettapus auritus. Taxonomy (NCBI): domain Eukaryota; kingdom Metazoa; phylum Chordata; class Aves; order Anseriformes; family Anatidae; genus Nettapus; species Nettapus auritus. Next base: position 16,964,714 of record CM021775.1, read on the forward strand.
TGAGTAGTGCTAGAGTATATTGGGAGGCCCTGCAAGGCCTAGAAATGTCACTAGAGTACACTGGAGGGCCATGGCTACACTGGAAAGCACTTAGGGAATCCTAGAGGATAGTGGGGAGCACTGGGAGGCTTTCAGTGGGAGCTAGAACGCACTGAGGGGACCTGGTATACATTCAGAGGTTCTGGAGTCAAGTAGAGTGCTGTTGCAGGCCTCTAGCGTGTACTGTGAGGCACTTACAGCACCGCAGAACAGCACAGAGCCGTAGGAGGCCTCTAACTGGTGCCAGAGGACACAGTGGGGCCCAGTAAGGCCTCAAGTGTGCCCTAGAGCACACTGGAGAGCCCTTTGAGGCTTCCAGTGACACGCGGAAAACACTCCACAACCATAGGGTTGTAAAGTAGGTATACTTTATTGTGGTGCACCAGGCGCACTGGGAATAGCTTCCCTCAAAAAATGCACATGTGCCCGATCGTCTCTCACAATTTTATACATTAGTACTGTTACATATTACATGAGCTCTAATACATATTTATTATTTTCCCTGAAAAGACGGACCTCTTCCAAGTACTCATTTCCATACTCTCCACCCTTAGCTCCTTCTGGTTGCACCTGCACGATGTAGCCTGGTGGTCGTGGGCAGCAATCTGTTAGGATGAAGGCAACGAGGAAGAGCAGGTTAAACTTTTTACCTCTCCTCCAGTGGCCTTGAACGATATCTTCCTTTTACATCTGCTTCTCATAAGATTCTTATCTACATCCCCTACAATTAGTATATTCTTAGGTTCTTATCTACATCCCCAATAATTATTTTACCATATATGTAGCTAAATACTAATTCGGATAAGTTTCAGCGTCTTCCCCATCTCATCCAGGTGGCACTACATTACAGTAGATGTCCCTGGGATGCTTCTAGGGGCCAATAGGAGGCTCCTAGGGAACCTGAGAATGCACTGG
>CM021775.1:16990667-17055070 GCA_011076525.1 Nettapus auritus
CTGGGCATCTGCTGAAAATGAGTGATAACTAGGATGGGAAGAAAAGACGACTAAAAAATTGGAAACATAAATGTAAGAAGTTTGCAAAGCATTTGGGTAAGTAGCAGCTGACTGGTGAGACATTTCTAGGCCTCGCATGGCCTCCCAGTATACTCTAGCAGAAGTTGAAGCCTTGCAGGACCCAAGTAGACTTGTAGAGCCTTTAGAGCAGAGAGAATGGCAATGAGAGGCCTTTAGTTTGCACTGGGATTCCTTCAGGTCAACCTGCAAGATAGTGCAAGGCATCTAACTGGCAATAGAGAACACTGGGAGGCACTGGGAGGCATCTCGGGGACACTCAGTGAAACAAGAGTAATGTAGAGCTGCTCAGGGGCAGTAGAGCACGCTGTGGGGCATTGGGATTCCGGTAGGTGACTCTAGAGAGCACTAGAGTCCTGTAAGGCCTTGAAGTGGTACGAGAGTACACCGGGAGGCCTTTTGAGGCCTTCAAGTCATGCTAGAGTACACCAACAGGACTTTCAAGGCCTAGAAATGTCACTAGAGCACACTGGAGGGCCGTGGGCTACCTTAAGGCTGCACTGGGAGGCACTTAGGGAATCCTAGAGAGTGGGGGAGCACTGGGAGGCTTTCAGTGGGAGCTAGAGTGCACGGGGGGACCTGGTATACATTCAGAGGTTCTGGAGTCAAGTGGAGTGCTGTTGCAGGCCTCTAGTGTGTACTGTGAGGCATTTAAAGCACCATAGAGAACAGCAGAGAGCCCTAGGAGGCCTGTAACTGGTGCCAGAGGACACAGTGGGGCCCAGTAAGGCCTCAAGCGTGCCCTAGAGCACACTGGAGAGCCCTGCGAAGCCTCCAGGAGGCACCAGATTACAGTAAGTGTCCCTAGGAGGCCTCTAGGTTCCAATAGGAGGGCCCTTGCGCACATGCTTGTTCCTGCTGAGCTGCATCCCTTCACAGATCAGTAATGCTGTGACCTCAGCCATTGTCACCACATTAATTCAGGGAAGGCAACATCTTGCTGGGGAGGATCTGTGGCTTAGTGGATCTCAATGAAGACAGCAACAACAATAACCTAGAGAGAACAGTTGCATGCACACACGGAGTTTACTTCACATTTGTAAACATATAAATGCCAGTATCTGTTATCGAATTACTGTGTCCACCATTAAATTGGATGCCAAAGTTGACTATCAGGGCCAGAGAATACTCCCCTCTCCCCTTGGCTTTTTGTAAATGTTTTAATTGTACTACTAGCTGAGTTATAAAAAGCATCAAATGTCTTTGTCACAGCTCATAAGCACCTGCAGAGCTGCCTGTGGGCTGAGGCAGGAATGACAGCCAGAGGGCTTCCCTCACTGCTCCTGGCCGGGCCTACATGCTGCTGCCCCAGCACCTGAGGGCCCTCACTGTGCAGCTGGGTTGATTCCAAACCCATAACCACCCTTTTTTTGATTTTCCCTAGTGCCCTTTCTGCAGTTGCTCACAGTAGGCAGCTCCATCATGCCCTGAGCAGCACCTTAGAGTTGCTGGGTTTTTTTTTTTTTTTTTTTTTTTTTTTTTCACTGAAACAGCAACTTAATTTGGAACCAAGTTTCCCTCTCTGGTGCGTTGCACAGCGGTACAGGGCCCTTGGGAAGCACTGCTGCCCGAAGACAGCCTGCCCAGCTACACACTGCGGGCCCCATCGCCAACCCCTGGGGGCTGTCCTGCTCAGCAGGAACACAAGCTCAGCTGCAGCACTTGCCTGTTCACCCCCTGTGGACTTGACTGCTGGCAGAATGACACATCTGCAGTTCAGAGCTAAAGCCTATAGCGTTACATTTACTCTGCTTGAAGGTTACACGCCTGAGAAAGTTGCGTATGTACCTAATTGCATTAGCTCAAAGGTAGTTTTAACAGTAGCACTAGACAGATGCAATTACAATGTCTACATTGACAAATATGAATATAAATCTTCATTTTTTTATAATCAAGGGTTTAGAAATAAGCAATTTTCAGCTGGTACAGGCAGTGCCCTCTTGTGACTGAATACTCAAAATAGTCAAATCTCCAGCTGTAGTGAAGAAAACATTGATGCTAGTGCTATAAAAAGGTGAGATGTTCCGAGTACTTTTCCCACAGTGATTCACAGGTCTTAGCTTTTAAATGTGAAATAATAATCTTATTTCAAATGAAAAACCCAGTACTAAGAGTAGGGAAAAAATCTTTATAGAATTATCTAATACATTCCCTAAAAATAAATACTTGTAAAAATAGGTGTAAAATACAAGTATTTGCAGTAAGATGAAAGTTTTAAGAGTACTTAAATTAACAGCATTTCTTTTACAGTCCCAGGTAGAACTCATCATTAATCATTGCTATTATACTCAAAGAATTAAAAAAAAAAAAAAAAGTAAAAAGAAAACTAGAAATAACAATTAGTAATATTTTCCTAGAGAATGCAAATTTGTGTGTACAAATAATGGATGCAGTGCTGAAGCTACAGCCTGACCCAAGAAGGAGTTGAGCATCTATGTTCAGTAAGTTAGCATAGTAAGCATTAAAAAAAAAAAATTCCCATAGGAAAGCTACAGTCAGCTACAGCAGGTCCTAAGTTTTCTAGAAAAGTTGCCATTAAAAGCCACTAACAAAAATACGTAAAAAGAAAACCCTCTACACAAGTTAGTTCAACACTGTTCATTGTTGTTACACTCACAAAACTCTTAAGCCCCGCTCCCCCAAAAAAGAGTAGAGAGAGCCATAAGAATAATACTTTTAATTAACATTAATACAGAAAAAGCACATGGTACAGTCCTTTCCAGCAGCAGCTAATTCCTTTCTACCACTGGGGGGGGAGGTGGGGGGGGTGTTAAGGCTCATTCAGGGCAACCTGATACAATGGTTTGTTCCCAAACTCATTCTTGCAGACAGCGCTCATAAGTTTAAGAGACTGTTTGTACACAAAACATGAGATGTTTATTAGCAAAACATCAAGACCAGAGAAAAAAACATGCTTTGTTACAGTGGTAAAAATACACAATGTTTTCAAGCTGCTTTTTATACCAACACAGTTCCAAAACCATAAAATTTCAATTTGCAGCAAGTCGTGCCTTAGCTTTGTATTAAACAGGCTGTCGTTAGGGATCATGGTGACCAAGTTCATCTAAGTGGAGTATAAAGTGCACAAGAAAAATAAGTGCATTGAAATGAACCAACCATTTATGATTATGAGTAACTTCTGTTACACATGGTACTTGCTTAAAACAGAAATTGCTCAAGCTATTTAGTAAAACACAGTACTACATTTTCAAGAGCACAGACTCAGTTATCACAGATATTAGAAAAACCTATACTGAACAGGTACTTTTGTAATTTTTTTCCTCCAGTTACCTCCCACAGCAAAAGACACCAACAAGCCTATGGTGCTTTGGTTTTGGTGGTGGTTTGTTTGCTTTTGTTTTACAGCAATGTGTAAGGTAAGTAGTACCTTCTCTTTCTATCGCTTAAGTTCAAAATAAGCATTAAGTACTGCAGCAATGCATTCAATTTTCCACTGACGTGAATCCATTTCAAAAAAAAAAAAAAAAAAAAGGCAGATTAAAGGCTGAGAATTGTCCAGGTTGTCCAGGAGTGCATTTTTTTTTTCTCCCCAGGTAAGAAAAGATGCTTCATTTTTTTACATGCTGTTAGGAGCCACAGTTTGTATGTGTTTTCCTAAGACCATTGTTAGCAATACTTAAGAGGCAAACCCATGAAGCAATCATCTAACTGCTGTCAAGTTATGGGTACCTCTACCGTATTAAAAAATAAAAAAATAAAAAAAATAAAAAATAAAATAAAATAAAATAAAAACACGGAAAGTTCCAAATGCATTAAATACATAAAAGGTTGGTGTTTAGTCACTGGAAGCTTTGGGCATTGCATTTACCAGCAATGAATGTGTTAAAATACAGGCTCTTTCTTCAAACTACCTTATTCAATTCCTCATCAATGTATGCTGAAGGCTAAAACCAGTTTAATACCCTTTTGTTTGACTTATTTTACAAGTTTCCTTTCACAGTGAGTTTTTTTTTCTCCTGCATAATCCTTTTCTGAGAAAGAAAACCAAAATTAGGGTTAATTTCCATTTTCATTACATTAGTTTCCATTTCATTTACATTGCCAGATTACCTCAGATCCAACGCAATACTTAAAATAATACTTAAAAGATTTTTAGATTAAAAGGAAAAAGCCTCACTTCTCAAAAACCAGCATTTTTTTAAATTCCATAGAAGACATCCCTGCCTCTTAGCTAATGAGCAATAAACTAACCATGTAGTCACAGAGCGTTTGCAAAACTAGTTGCGGTTTTGCAAAATAAAATTGTACAAAATGCAGGCTGTAAAACGGAGTCTGCATTTCAAAACACAGTATTTGTCACCAAGAAGCATGCACAGTAACACATTTAAACTGTTTTTTGTGTGTTCTGCACATACCCCAGTAAAAGTTCACACTTTTACATGTCCAGCCTAAGACCGTAAGATTAGAGTCAAGAAGCCAAGAGATTAATGTACACGTATCTATTTTAATATACTTCTGCTAATAAAATATGCATTCTGAAAAAAAATGAGGATCATTGGATAGTTGCATTTGTGAAAAACAGTTGCTTATACTTTGCTACAGCATTATCCATCTAGAAAAATTTAACATGGTTGCCAGGCCCAAGTCTTCCCTCCAGCCACAGCCGTTCCAAGGGTCTCTGAATTACGGCAGGACGAGGTAAGGCTTACCTACACCTTTAGTACAGATGAAGGCAGGGAAATGGAGGCAGGAGAAGCAGCTGATTCAAGACCAGAAGGCTGCTGATATCCGATATGAAATGTAATGCATAGTGAAAAGGGGAAAGTAAATCTAGGGAGAAGAAATCCGGACATTCAGACTGGTCATATTTTTACGTGGTCTTGTGCTTGTCCATCTGTAAAGCTTTTATGTTTGCTTCTTGTATGCGAGTACTTTTAGGTTCAGTCACAAAGGGGCATGATCTTGCATATCTTCAATACGCAGCCAAAAGGAAGGATGATCATACCTCGTGCTCACGTTACGTTAATAAACAGAAGGTAAAAAAAGACCACACAGCTTGTATTCCCTTGCAACGCTTCTGTGGCATCTTTGTCAAGACGTGTAAGTGCATGCAGCTGCTTTTCCAGAGCCGGCTGGTACACTGCCTAAGAGCCCATGGACAATAACCCCTTCTAGTGACAGCTGTTTACTTACAGAATCCATCACCTAAAGCTTTACTGGAATTTTTCAGGAGAGAAACAGTTCAAGAGCTCAAAGTACTACTGACACTAGAGAATCAGAGGTTTGCCAAAGAGCACAGACTAGGTAAGTAAGGCAAGGGACGGTAGAATCAAGAAGATTAGAGGCAAAAGCAGCAGTGACACTTAAAGAACTTTCCTTGCTCTTCACAGTGAAAAGTTAAAACACACTTCAGTAGCAGCCAATGGAACAGATCAACTCTCTCAACATACCTACATTTCTTAGAGCTGACAGCTAGGTACTTCAAGAGTAATTTTCCTATCTTGCTCTAGTACAACATTGTGGTAGAACACTTGCCAAATACACATTTGTGGTTTTTTGTTTTTGTTTTTTTTTGTTTTTTCTCAAAGTAACACTTTCTACAATATAGGATCACTCTCCCTTGTCTTTACAACAATGAAGCACGTGACTTTTCCTCTTACATTTTGTGACCTTTCCTTCTACAGACTCAATCCCACATAAGATGCTTTGTGCGGAAAGCTCCCTAAAAGTTGAAAATGTACAGCGCTCTCTATATGCAATTTATGTTTGTACAGCCAGATTTTACTGTGTACATATATATATATGTTTGCAAGTCAGAGTAGACAACATTAGCTAAAAAAAAGCAGCTAAAACAACAGTATTTCATTACAAACGAGAACCAATAAACTTGGTTCTAACCAATAATATTTTACACCAATATAGGTTTTTCAGCTTTGAGTTAGTTTTCATTGGGTACTTGGTATACAGTAAAACTCTTATCTACTTTTATTTCTGGTTTCATCTTTCCAGAGATTTTTAATATTCCTTAATAATCCTGAAATGAAGAGTCAGATGTGTAACACATTCCCAGGTAGTAGCTTAATGTACTGTATAAAAGTCAGTTTTGTTTCACCAAGAACCAGAGTCCACTTCTGTAACATTCCCTGAGGCAATTCTCCATTTTATTGTTTTGTCCTCCTACCATTTGTACACAGTTGATGTTGTTCCAGTCTGCTTCCTTTAAAAATACAGTTAGGAAAAGATGTTACCTTACATTGCTAGTTTTGCTTTAAGCAATTGAACTTCCCCTCAAAACACTCCTCTTTCTCTCTCCAAAAATCCCAACTTGTCAAACAGCAAATCAGTGTGCTTGATTTTCACAAGACAAGACTTCAGATATTAAAATGGATGTGAATTTTTCAGAGATGTAAATGCATGAATTGAAGAGAATGCAGTAATGACCAGCTAACAGGACAGAATTGATTGCAATGAACAGTTTAAAATTTGTGTTATTAAAACTGAAGTTCTCTCTTGAAGAGAGAATCTATGGTGCTGAAAAGATCAAGGGTGAGGAGCAGTGCTGGGGAGGGTGGGAGAGGAGAAAGATATGAGACTCATCATCCTTGGTCCACAGAAATACACTGCGCAATAGCACTGCGTCTCTACATTCTCAATGGACTAAGGAGGCTTCTCCTGATAAAACTCCACTTTAAAGATTTTTTAAAAGTCTGTATATTATCAATGCACTTAAAGCTTTAAGTTTTAGTAACTTCATTTAGACTTTGTTTATAAAACAAACACACACAAGCACACTTCCTAGAGTGCAAAATGCTTAAATACTTCAATTACAGAACTCCACATGTAGTTTTTGGAACAGTAATCCTTTTGTTCTTAGAGTCCACTTCTTCCTTGTCATCGCATCCATTGCCAGCAACGGTTGCATTAAAACTAACCAAAAAATGCAGCGAATGCAACAGTAGAAATCTCTTTACTGTTTCTTCAGTTTTCCAGAGGACATTGTTCATTTGTATAAACTCATCGTTGGACTTTGATACATGCACATGTAAGCATCACAAAGCAGTCTTCGTGCACAACCTTGAATTTTTCTGGAATCCAGTGAATGTAGTTCTTCTAGAGACATCTTCAGGTATTCACCAACTTCTGGACATGGGGTAACTTGTGGAATGTTAAAGCCATTCTGACCTCCTATTACATGTAAGGTAAAGAAAAAAACAGATTAGAATACCATCTACATCTATTAGGATAGATATTTATTCTTTATAATTTACTTTAATTACGACAGCACGAACAATTCTTGGAAAGGCCTTCTAAAGAAAGTAAATGTTTCATTCTGGACTACCTCAGGGTACACAAACAAAAAGCATAAATGTCCAAGAAAAATTACGATAGCTATCAGAATATCTGTAGTATCCAAAAAATCTCAACCAAGTGACGTTAGATTTAGTCTTTAAAGAATGACTGCAAATTCCTTCTGCACAAGGACTGCAAAGCATCATGAAAAAGTAACATCGAGCACAAGTATTTCCTTTTCTAACAGAGCATCTTTTATATGTTTGAAATACTCGTCTGTGTAAGAAAAAATGGCAAGCTACTTATCTTCTTACCCAGAAGATTTGCTTCCCAAGTCTGACTGCTCTATCACCAAACAAACAAAAACCCACACAACCACCACACATGAACCCCACCAGAAAGAGCACTCTGGGTATTCATTAACACTAGAAGTTGTGTACAACCTTGCAAGAGTGACTTGCATATAAACTTCATCTCACATGCTACGGAATTTGTTACTAAAATGACACCTAATAGTATCTGATGAATTTATAAGCCATGAGTGTCTGTAACTGACTTACATAGCTTAAGGCAGAGTTTGCTCATGGCCATTTTCAATGCAAAAACCAATTAAATTGAAACGTAAGTACAGACACCCATGACACTGTTCTCCAGGAGACACTTCAGTTTGTAATACCAGCTGAAGAAAAATATTTGTGATACAAAAAAAAACAATTAAGATCAGCAGCATCTCACGTGAACTACATTTCCAGAAATATGGTGCTTCCTAACAGACTTAAGTCATACAGACTTTGAGCACTTCAAAACGAAGCTAGATTGCCTTGCAGGTGCTAAGAAAAGAGACCTTAATCCTTGCAGCAGTTTCTCATTTTCAGCAGGAAGCATGATTCTTCTCCCCGCTCCAAAAAAAATAAAAAAATAAAATAAAAAAATAAAAAAATAAAAAAAAATCACACCACAACATAGAGGGACTCTGCAGGCACAGAACTGATAGAGTCTGACACTTGTACCTATTACTATTTTTTGCAGGCATCAGAACTAAACACAGTCCTTTATTTCAACACTACTTAATGCAGCAGTATCTAAGAGAATACATGATAAATGACACCTGTCATTTATCATCAAAGCTTATTTTTTCACTGATTCTAAAGAGATTGAGAGCAGTGGCATGGATTTTGCAACATTCGTTCTGTTATCCCAAAGAAATTTATACTAACTCATTTAAGCAAAACCAGTAAAAATAATATTTGAAATACAACCTGAAAATTGTGTACATCCACTTAAAAGTAAATTGAACGAACACATTCCTGCAGCTCAGTATTTTAAAGATGCTCCTTCTGCCAAACTTGCAAAATATAGAAAAAGCTGTAAAGAACCTTGCTGGAAAGCTTCTGCAATTATTTTTGTACCATCTACTTGCTACTAAAGCATCCAATTTAGGTGAAATTCAGACCGTAAGCATTCAGGCTGCTACGAAATCAGCGTGCTGAGGAAAAGCTGAGTCAAAATTAATGTGTCTCAGCATTAAATACCTCAAGTTAGATGATATTACTACCCACAGATGTAATGAAATAATGAATTTGGCACTACAATTTAGAACAGTAATACAAGTTAAAAAAATGAATAAGAATAAATTGAAGATGTACCATCCCGATCTGCCATGCTGTCAAAGAAAAGCCAGGCGGAGTCATCCCTCCCATACTTAACAAAAGCTACGTAGTGGCTTGTTTCTATGCAGAGAACAGCAAACAACTCCATCTTCTGGTATGGAATGCAGCCATGTCGCCAATCCCAGTCTGGCAGGTCCTTAGGGAGTGACAACGGATTGAATTTATGGCTCTGTCTCTTGGGATGAAGATGAACCTACAATTGAAGTAATATTTCAGAAGAGGAAAAAAAAAAAATCAAGATTATTTGTTTCTGTGGCAGACTAAGCTAAAAAGAACAGTACTGCTGAACCGAAGATTAATGGCATCAGAGAAGGAACTGCAATAAAAGTAGCAGAGTAAACATTTCTTCTCTTTTTTTTCCCAACAGTTAGTTCAATACGGCCCAGAAAAGTCAAATCTAAGGATAGAAGGGGGGGCAGCTTTAATGCAGTAATTTCTACTATACTCAGAATTGAAAACAAGCCCTGACTTTGACAGCTTTATACAAGTTACCAAACAGCTCTAAACATTAAATTCGTGACATAGAACCATTTATCTATTCAAACAAGGTAGCAGGTATGTAAAATTATGATTTAAAGCAAGCCACATGGGAATAGATTCCAAGCTGCCTGCAATTACTACTTTTCCAACGCATTCAGTAGCGGACTTAGTATTTGCCACATTTTTATTATGAAATTCTTGATAAATATGTGTCAGGGTCAAGTGGAGTTCCCAATTTGCCACTGAAGGCTACACTACCTGGCATGGCAGTTACACTACTGTTGATGAGAAAGGTTCACCACACTCTTATTGCAGCGAATACCATTTGGGGTAAACACATGGAGAAAAGACAAGACAGCTTACTTGTGTATTGCAGGTTTTGCAGAACTGCTTGATTTTTCCAGCAGAAATATCAGTATCTTCATAACATTCTCTGCACTCATACATAGCAAGCCCTCCACATATACGGCATTGCCTGGGAGCTGCATTTTTAAACAAGATATTAGTCTCCCACTTGGGGGGGCTTTTTTAGTTTTCTAAGATAACAGGTATGGAAAGGAAGGAGGCTTATTACTTTACATGGAGAAAAATTATATTAAAAAAGCTTAAACCATACTGCTGATCAAAGCAGAAACATACCACTGTATTTAATTTCTTCCCTTTGATATAATGTGGAAGAAGAGAAAAAGGTTTAAAGAATGGTAAGTTGCAAACAGAGGATGATAAAATTTTAGGTCCACCAACTAGATGAAAAGTAAAAACAGGCTTTTAAAAACAAAAACATCATATTGGTCTTCGCCTCTGTGTCTGTCAGCATCAGCAAAGAAATATGTAACATAAGCTGATGGCCATGACAATGAAAGAAAAGGTAATGACAGTTTCAGAATAGAGATTAACACAAGAATTAATAGAACTGTTAAAGTTGATTTGAATATTTAGAACTAGATGTCTTCCCATAGATAATGCAATGATAAACTCAGTGGATGAAAAGTATAAATTTAGGACTGCCTAACTGAAAAATTGGGAGACTTAAAGCTGAACATGCACCATCACTGACGTGCTACAGGTTTACACACTGCTCAGTTCTGAACATACACACACTCTTGAAAACTGCCCGATATACTTACATTCTCTGTGTTAGCAACTTTCAAGAACTAGTTTTCATTTTACAACACAATACTATATACTTACTGTCTTCAAGTAAGTCTGTTATATTTAACTCCAAGGATGGAAAAATTTTGTTGAACATTTTGAAGTCTTTTCCAAATCGAGGCATCTGAATAATCAGGCAAGAAGGTGCCTAGGTAAAATGACAGAAAACAATGCAATGAGTTTCAAATAGGTAACAATCTAAATTTAGAGAGATATTTCTAATGCTATGAATATATTTGTGTTACTTACACTTGCAGCCTATTGTCTTCAAAATTAACAAGAGAGTAAAGACAAATTTAAAACTAAAAAAAACTACAGCTACAAAACAGGCATCTAGCATCTAAGTCACTGTCAAATGTCTTAAGTTCCAGTTATGCTCAAGCATGGTATTAAATACTGTACTTCCTCCCCTTATAAAAATAAAGATAAAACATGACTTTTAAGAAGTCTTCCCTTCATAAAGCTTTTTACAAACACAGGAATCTCAAAATATTAGTCCTTAAGACAAGTTACTGGTGGTAATCAAAAAGCTTTCTTTTAGTAATTTTTTACCTAAATTACTTTGGTCTGTTCAGCCAAAAAATATACATTATTAAGTCAACCATTAAATACTTTTGTAACATAGGCAACCTATGCCACTGACCTAGTTCTCCCAACTCCAACACGTTAGCATTTTCTTTTCAAACCAAATCCCACTTTTGTCCTATTGCTGAATGGGTAAATATTTCGGTACCATTTCTAACAAAGCAACCATTGTCACCGACCTCTGCAAACTTCAAGTTGCTGTTGATGAATGACCACTCCAGTAACTGCTGAATAGTTGGGACTCCCACTTTTTCATTTTTGTCCATAAAAATTTGATAGAAATAACAGTCTTGTACTTTCTGACCTGCTGATCTAAAACAGATTACAGGAGAAAAATCAGATCTACTGTAACAGCAGCTGTATTTTCCTCAGAACTTATTAACTTCTAAAAAATACTATATCCAACATTCTACTTTGAAATATGTTGTGCTTTTTAAAAAAAACAATATCAACAAAAGGCATTAAACAACAGGCAATCAAGTATTAAATGTGGACTGATTGTAGAAAGACTTAGGAAACAAAAGCAGCATGCTTTAAAAGCATACGCCTATGCATCACTAACCTATCAACTCAAAAATACTTCCTAAGCAGGTACAGTGAAGGCTCCAAATACACTAAAGCGGCTCTCATTGGAGAGACAAGGAAAGAGTTTCAGTAATAAAGCATCAAAAGGAACAAGTCATTCTCTTCTGTGCCTTCAAAATATTCCCAAAAAGGAGTTAAAAAAAATCTGACTGGGTTTAATAGAGTATTTCACTTTAATCAAGGAGACATTTACACTGCTTAAATACATCCACCTACAGTAGAAGTTTCAGAAATGGCTAGTGTTGTTAGACTTCCTACACAGCCAACACAACTCTTCAAAAGGGTAATCGAAACTTGGGGGGCTGCCCAGTTCTTAGTTACAACTCCCATGGTGAGGAAAAGGCTGAAAAACTATATGAAATGCAACATCGCTGCTGCCAGGGAATACAGCAAGGAACCTAGGAGTGTCAGGGGCCAGCTAGCAGAATGACAGCAATGGGCAACAACCCCCTGCCTCTGTTCATTTCAGTTATGACAGCTGAATCCTCGTAGTGCTACTACCAGAGTGAAGGCAGATATAAATGCCAGTACCTGCTAGTTTGGAAAAGAGAAGCAAAACTTGATCAAGTCAAGCTACTGAAACTTTTGCCCTGACAAGGAAGGCTAACACCTTCTGACATGCAAGTCAGATTCCATGGCTTAAACACTGAATCAGGGATCTGAGCTTGTTCCAAAAATAAGCAGCTATAAGCTACAGGCCACATTAATAACGTCCTCTTATGCTAGCCCCTCTCCAGCATAACTAATAGGAAGGCACTAAAGCTCCCTAGGACAGGGAATCTTCGTCGAGTTCTCATGAGACTGTTTGTTGAGTTTTTAAAAAAGATGAATAGGGCAAAATACACTGTTGGGTTTGTGAATGTAACTTCATTACATTTAATTTTATTAGCAGTAATAAACACAAGTCAAAAGTGTCTTAAAAGTTGACTCAACGTGAAAAGCAACAGACTCTACAGATTGAGAAGTTCAACACAGAAAAAGAGATTCACCTTATTTTCAACAGTGGTTCAACTCTTAGAATATGGTGAAATAAAATATTCAAAAATTCTTCTGGATCTAGGAAAAAAATGAAGTGTTGTTACTATGTAAAAACAGGTACAGTATTCAAGACTGACATGAAAGTTTCAAAATTTTTATAGGAAAAAATGTAAAGCTTTTTTTTTGAACAGTATGATGATGACAAGCTATGAACATTTTATGACAAACCTCTATTTACACTTTTGGTGTCAAATGGCCCTAATAAAAGGCAGGTTCAACAGGGCAACAAGGCTTTCCAATGCAGATTGAAAACATACTCTGTATTTCAGAAGAATCATTTGGCACCACATTTTTTTTCCAGGAGAAATAAAAGCTTTCAAAATACAACAGTGAAAGCACGTATGAAAGGGGAGGCGGAGTGACAGTAAGACTTGTATGAAAGCACACAGCAGTACAAAGTTCATCTAACCTAGAGACTGAGTTTTCTAATCAAGAATGCAGCCAGAACAGGTTTCCCAAGAGGTCTATGCTCCCCTGACATACAGTTTTCTAGTATATTTCTCTTCCTGCCACCGACTGCAAAAAATACTCATTTTCAACACTTAGCATTTTCAAAGAACTTAATGTTGCTTCAGGTAAAACCATACCCACCATATAATAAAGTATTCATCACAATATGCAGCAGCAGATCAAAATGTCAAAACATGTTTTCTAATATAACATGTATTTTATTCCTTGAAATAATACATAACCACTGTGATGATGAAACGTTGCGGTGGGAAGATCAAAAGGACCAAGTGACATTTGGAAAGAGGACAGACCACAACCTTGTCACAGTCCCACTTCTGAGATCTCCCCTAGCTACTAGAAGGGTGTTCTCTCTTCACATAGACACAGGCACAGGAAAGCAACAGCAAAGAAAAAAGATCCAGTCAGAGAAAGACAGCGGGTTCCTTACGGACCCAAGGGAAGTAGAAAAGAGCCTTTCTACCACCCAGTGGTCACTCGAATCTCTGGTACATATAGTGGTGCTACAGAAAGATGTGTTTTACTTTGGTATACTAATATAGGCTTTTAAGTTCCTTTGTAGTACAATTCTTCCAAGCGTTAAAGAAAGGAATACCTCCCAGTTACCTTTTTCCTCTGATGTGAATCCTGATGCAGCTTCAACTTTTTCAAGTATTTTCCTCAGTTTCATTATTTTTGTAGCACATACATATCCATATCTAAAATAAATGGGTTAATGAGCTATTAGCTACTTTACAATCAAGTCAGAGGAGCAGAAAACACTCTTAAATGTTGAAACGGAGGCTCACTTTTTATTACTGTGTACAGTATTTCTTCAAAGCTATGTATTGACTTCTCATACCCATATGACTCCCAGTTTTCTAAGTGTATTATAAATGCAGTGCCCTGCTCAATGTTCTTGCAAAACATTAAGAACATTTTTTTAAACATTAACTTACCAAAAGGATAACAGTTTCTGATTAGTCAAGTAACTACTTTTGATTTGTTTTCACACTGCTTTGCACCTCTTAATGCATCATTTTCAGAATGTCATGCAACAGCACTGTGGAAGTCGTTAATAAAAAAAATCAGTATCTGAGAAAGATACAGAACTGAGTCCCTGACCCGAGAAGTTGGTGTTTTGAGCATTCCATCTTTTCCTCTGTATCTTTACAGAGTACAGAGAAAGTTTTAAGCCTGGCAGAATGGCAAGAGGAGTAACACTTTGTCCTCTCAGCCGCTTGAGATTTCTGCTACTGTGTATGCTACTGCTCCTACCAGAGAACCCTTGAGTAAACCACCCAGAGTACACACACACTTATACAAGGAAGGGTTCAGAACCCGTCATCTTATTCTGTGAATGTTAAGAAAACTTCCTAATGAATTGTTCAGAGGCAGCCCACAGAATTTCAGAACTGTTATTTGCAGTTTTAACAAAATTAGGATGAAGCCAAATAATTTATGATAATTTTTGCCATTTCCCCTTTGCTCATTGTACCCAAGAAATTATAAAGTTTTATGAGCCACTTGCAGACCGCACGAAAGCATCAATGTAACTTTAAAAGCCCCTCAGAGTCTATGAAATTGTGAAACTCTGTAAGATAACCCAAATAGTTTTCTTGTCAAGAACAGAAACATTAAAGACCTAAGTTACATCAATTCACAATATCCATGTTTATCAATGCTTTTGTACTCATTTCCATGTAAGCTTTACAGTAGCTTCATGCTGATTCTAATTCCAAATAGAGACTACAAATGCAAGCATTTTATAACTAAACTATGAATAACCATTTCTAGTTTGCATTGATGAAGTTTACAATGAAGAACAAGTAGAAATATTTAAAAAAAAATCTAACCGGCAGCAGCAGCTAGAAACTTTTCAGATTTGCAATAGGAATGCACAGACAGCAGGATTTATTAAAGTTTATATTAGACCAGAGACTAGTTTATGTCTTTACTTACATTCTAAGAGGATTCACGATCTCTGTCCGCAACAGCTCTTGAGTCTCACTGTAATACTCTACATCATTCTTTTCTTTAGGTCTGAGTAACACAGTGTCCAAAACGGAGCTAAATGAAAACAGGCTACAAAAGAGATAAAAGAAAAAAAAAAAAAAAAAAAAAGGGTTGTTTTGATTCTGGAAGATAAAACCATTCAGATGCCTCAGCAACATAAAATAAGCCAAGCAAAGCCATAGGAAGATTTCAAGAACTAAACAAGTTCAAAATCAGATAATTACAGACACAAGACAACACAGCCACACTGAGCAGTAAGAGGTCCACTCTAAACCAGTATCCTCACTCCAGCAGAATACAAAACCAGTTGCCAAGACAGGATTCTGAAAACAAGAGATTGTTCCCCTGGACTCTGCCCTGCCCCAAGTGCTCTTTCATCCTTCAACAGTCCACAAAGTTCAGTCAGGAAGAGTATAGATATCTAAGGCCAGTGCAATTTGGACACAGGGAAGCCCGATTAGTATTTCAAGTTAAGCAGCAAATCCTGCAGAACTTGTTCAAATTTAAATAACACAGTAACGTGTCAAAGACTGCACTGCATGACTTTGTAAGCTTGTTATTCACACAGTAATAAATAAATAAAAAAAAAACAGACAATCACTGCAACAAAGATTGCTTGTTCTGCATTTCTAGCATATGTCCCATATGCTTCGGGATGCCATGATACAAAATGATACAACTTACCAGAATAAGGTGGAGTCTAAGTAACAGGAGTTGTAATGACCCTGGATACCTTTCTTCTTTCCAATCATTGTCTCTAAACCTTCTTTTTCCATTTTTGGAGGAGTGTTTTCTTCTACCACTTCACTTAAGTAACCTCCAAAGGCTGAAATTTTTTTCAAAAGACACTTTAAAGCCTCCAATTTTATCCCTCTTCAGATTTTCCTATTAATGTTTTATAGCTAAGCTGCTGCCTTAGTGTAAGCTTCCCTTTTCTGGACTACAATAGCATTTTATTATAACTAAGATTCAATCTCATCCACAAAGTGAACAAGGCCTTGCATTCCCCACACAATGCATGCCAGAGCGCTTCAGAAAGCCTAGAGCACTCAATTATTTGTATCCTGTAGGAATCAAGTTCTCTTCTCAGTTTAAATGCCCTGTTCACACCATCTTACAAATATCAAGACACCCATCCTCTGGGGTTGTTGCAGGCATAATGACATGGACCCAAGAAAGCTAAGATATCTAAAGCCATTTTTTTCTGACTACTAATTTTCATCATAAAAGCACGCTTTCTCTTAGTGTTCAGAAAAATAAATCATTTGACAAAGATAACTTAGTTCTGATATTGCAATCTCATATTGCTGGGCTTGCAGATAACATTTTCAGCAAGATTACTTTACAATGTCTAGAGTAAAGAAAACATACAGCACAACAAGAAATCCTTAAGTTTTATGGCATTTCCTTAAATAAACGAAGATTGTCTTGTTTTAAAAGTATAAAAAAGCAAGTCAGAGAACTCATGTTTTGTACAGATTCCTGATTCTCATTTAAGTAATACCTGTACAGATTCCCAAGTGTTCAATACACAGCACATACTGCAGGAATAAACGAAACCAAAACCCATGTCAGTTCCCAGCTGGTAATTTAATAAGCAGAAGCTCGGTACCTAGAGAGTTGCAGCGCTCAATCTGGTTGGAGACAGGCTGCAGCGATGCAAACCTGGAGTCTGGCCTGCAGCTTTTGAGTTTCACAAAAAGAGCTTTCTTTGGAGCACATGTGAAGTATCGAGTTCCTTTAAACGTTCCATCTGTACAACCTGCACATTCATCTTCCTGAAAATTAAAGTGAGAATTCACTGTTTTCTCATATTTCTACAATTCTGTAATGAGAAAATACATATCCATAAATCACCCTTTAGGTCCTCTGAAGCTTAATATACAACGTTCCCATATTTTGGTATACAAACATCAGCTGAGGTGTTCTTTAACTGGATTTGTTGAAAGCTTCACTTTTTCTTCACACTTAACCTTTCACTCCATCCAAAATAAAATAAAATTTCCATTAAAAAAAATTGAAGGATGTGGAAGAAGATTGAGAATAAAACCTAGTCAACTTTAGGAACTCAGCTAAGCTAGCCGCTTACCCTAGATTCCCTTAGTAGGTAGAAGGGACACACGTGGACTAGTGAGCATCTTTCAGTACTCAATTAAAATCACTAAGCACTGGGAAGCATGAATACTTCCAGTGTGATTGTGGACAGCACAGGAAAACTACCTGCTTCAAAACACAATGTGTATGTCAAGGAAAGACAACTCAAGCTTTGTCTGCGGGATTAAAATCATCATTAAGTATCTCTGACAACACGATGAAGGTATATTACCTGCTTACCAACAACTGCTACGTTCTAGTGCAGAAGCACATGGCAGAGAGATCCACGACGCCAGTTTAACACAAGCTGTCCTAAGGTGCAGTCTAACCCTGTGGCTAACTAGAGCTTGAGCTCTACCCAAAGAAGCCAAAAGCATCAGGATTTTTCCAACAGCTGGAATGCCAGTCACAATCTCACATACTTGGCTAAAAATGTTTTCTGTTTATGAAAAATTCAGATAAAGCAATATAGAATTATATAACGTTATGCCAAAGTAAAGAACTCCATGTACCTAATGGTTTAGTGATGAGACTCAGTAGGTCAGGTTGATGGTTGGACCTAATGACCTTGAAGGCCTTTTCCAGCCTTGATGATTGATTCTGTGACTCTAATCACATACACGTTAGTAACTTCTAGCCATTCACCACCACAGCAGCAGCCACTAGAGAGGACCTGTCAGTACATCAGAGCAATTCACATTTGCAGCAACTGTGCGTTCATCAAGGGATGGTAGGAACGTGAAGCATATGGCTACCGTAACAGAACATCACTACCATCAATCACCAAAATCGGTATTACAGCTCTACCGATAGACACTGCCTGTTTGCTGGCACGTATCACCTCCCCTCTTATGCCTGGGAGGTTATAGGTAGATCTACATTTCAAAGAGCTGTTAAATAGCTGTTCCCCACCCTCCCTCCCATGAGGATCTCAGTAAGGTGAGCAAAGCACGCTCCCTTTAAAGCACCTAAGCAAACTAACAAACTAGTCACCTACAGTCCTTTTAATTCAATTACCTTTAGTAACACAAAGCCATCTTAGAGACTATTAACAGAATAAGGCCTAGGGCAGCCTTAAAGTCAGAGCCCATCTAAGACTTCAGCTATGTTACAAGATCACACGGCAACCCATTTAGACATATTCCTCCAGACTGACTACTTCTGCGAAGTATACAGAGACCAAATCTAAAAACCAAAACTAGTAACAGGGAATTAATATTAAAACAAACTACAATTTATCAGATATTTACCAGTTCCAGTCCAGCTAATACTTCATTCACCCCAGGGGGCTGGCCAATCCAGCGGATTACTCCATAGAAAGGAGGATTTTCTTTAACTTCGGCCAAGGAGCCTGCTTCAAGACCGTGAGAGTTACCGATGGGGCCTGCTGTTGATGGACTCTCCTGGTTAGCCGTAGTATTTACATCACCAATGACGGACTGAACAGATAAAGACAGGGGACTATGTCCGATAGTACCATTAGTACTTGAAGATGCTTTTGTCAAGCTAAAGGGGAGGGAGTGGAATCTGTTTTCTGTAGACACAGAGTTTGTCAAAGGTGGCTGCAGTGGCGGTGAAGAATGCCCAAATCCAGAAGATGAATCAGTAAGTGATTTTGCAGGATCTTCAGCAACTGTTAAGAATCAAAAACAAGACGTTAACTCAGATTCTGTTTGGTTTGGCTAGAGGGGAGGAAAAAAAGAAGACTTCACTGTCAAACCAATAAACGTGTCTGCAGCTACACTGGAGTTAATGAGTGTCCTGCATAGGAAGCATTAACAGCTAGGGTTGTGCAGGAAGATGTTTGTCCTTCAGCAATGGAGACACAGAAGTGGCTGAGGAGACATCACTGTAGCCATACCACTTTTACCACAGCCAATGGAAACAAGCAGCACAAAGAGATGTTAGCCAGGAATTATAGGAAGGCTTAGACTGACTCCTCCTGACATCAGTCCCAGGTTAGAATTGGTGCTTGAACACAAGTTAACAGCCACCAGGATTATTCCTGTAGTGGATAAAACTAGGAGGAACTCATCATACAGCCAAAGAAAGAACTGGGATTATAGCCTGTACACAGATGTGTAATTGCTTGCAGGCATTATTTGTAACTGGTAAGAGTTTATTCCCCTGGCTGCGTCACAACATACTTTGGTTCTAGCACAGGGAATCTATCAGTGTCCACAGAGAATAAAGGATTTAAATAAGTCATGACTAACATAGTGCTTGATTAATGAGATCACAACTAGATGTAGTAACACAAATGTTTTGCATCTTCTGTCATCTCTCTATGTGGTCTCTACTACAAACTTGGTGTTTACAGAGCAAAAGCCTCTTCACTTTTACCCACACGGTTTTATTAATACAAGTTAACATCCAAAAAAAGTAGAAAGAAATTAATCCTTTACTTCTATGCTCTTTTTAGATAGGGTACTTACCTTATTTAAAATATCATGACAACTGATTTTTAAACATATTTTCATGCTTAAAATCTGTTAGGCAACCAAGACCAATTTCAACCTATTTTTTTCATGCTTCCCAAAATAAAGGGCCTACTACTGCTGTTAAGTATCCACTATACATTAACATTATTAGTTTAGTATCTATCCCTTCAGCCAGCCACACTTCAGGAAGAATTAGCCAAGAATAAAATTGCATTAGATCTGGATGCAAATCAAGATCCATTTATGCTCTGAATACACATACACGGACTTGGGAGAATTCACAGATTTACAAAAATAACTTAAAATAGTCAAAAATCTATACACACACACATATGATTAGTCAAATTTTTCCTACTTCCATACTGATCAGTTAGCATGGCAGAATACTGCAGTTCCCTTAGATCTGTAACATTAAGAACAAAGAGGCAAAATAAAATTACTGTATATACTTGGCTACTAGGAGTATCCTCATGTCTTCCTTCCAAGCTGTGTGCCTCAGCTTTTCTTTTGCCTACAAGACATACACATTCCCACAGTGCTGCACGTACATTTCCAAGATGGAACTTCCTACATGCAGAATAAAGAGGTCTGTCAATTAAGACCGCATATTTTCATTGGGGTTCTGAGATACTTTAAGATATACTATATCTTCCTCTAAAGCAACGTATTCCAACATTTTAAACTTATACTTCTTTTATTTAAAGTACATGCACTTTTTTTTAGAAAAAGATATGCCTACATGAAAGACTATAATTCCTCATTACCTTCATCAATATACCATGGAGGTTTTGGTTTTGTTTGAGGCTGAGAATCAATTGATGAGCCATTTAATGTGTAGAAGACTTCAGATCTGTTTCTACTTCCAGGTTCAGAGGTAGACCCTGGAAGAGAACACATGCTGTACTGAAGAGATTCACCATCATTTACAGTTGGTTAGCTGTGCTCTCTATAACTATAGATTTGTTACTATACTTTCAAGACAACAGAACTGCCTTTCCACAACGGAGCGAACTCCTGCATCACGGCTAATGCAGTTCTAAGCTTGCAATAAGGTAATAGTTTATTCCATAACTAAATAATCCTCCAAGCTGAAATTCAAAGTCAGGAACCTGAAAAGACGACAAAAAACACCCCAAAGTTGCTAACTTTTCGTTACTATGAACTATGGATATGAGAAAGCCGTTTGAGATAGTTTACAGTAAGTTTTTCTTTTTTTTTTTTTTTTTTTTAAAAGAAAAAAACGAAACTTTCAGAGAAGGAGAATGCAGCTCTGAACTGGGCTAGCAGATAGCATACTCTTGAATTTCTGTTAATGCTCAAACTGGCTTTCGTGAAAGCAATCTCAACTACTGCCTGCATTTTAACAAAAACACTAGTCAGGAACAGTCTACCATCTTTATTATGGAAAATAAGTTCATACAAACATTTTGTGCTTTCACTACTTCCAAGAAAGTTATTTGTATGTAACTGCAATAATTAATGAAATACAAGGCAACATTCTTCCCAAAAATATATAAATTCATAATCTATGTAAAAAAAATGACTTCTTATACATACCTGTTGCCTTTAGCTTACTATGATTGAACAAGCTTTTGTCACCACCACCTCTCGAGGTATAGGCAAGCTTGGGAGGCCTCCTGTCCTGTGACACAGTCTCTAAGATGCAATATATGAACATGGTATTAGTTTTCCTTTTCTATACTTTTACTACGTCACAGAAAAATTCAACTTGAATGAAGCAAGGTCTGGCATCCTAAGTCTTAAAACTGAGTGGAGCAAAATTCTGTTTGTTTATATGATTTGCTTCTATCACATCAACCATTACTTACACTAAAGTCTACACCGATTTCTTGAACATACCAGTCTGACTTCAGGTTTTTCAATGTGTATTTCATGCTTCCATTATGGGAAACAAAAGCATGAAATCTCAGCTTTTCCCCCCGTCTGCCAACAGAACTACAGCAAATGCTCTTTCCTCAAAATAAATAATAAATAAGAGTCCCTGTGAGTTCTCCAGATAAAAGAGGGCCCAAAAACATGCATCTCAGTTAAACCAAGCAGTAGGTGAACTTAAGAAAAGTTGGCTGGATTGAAGAGAAAGGGGAAACAGTTACAGCCTACAGGCTGTACAAGACTGCATTCTCATTAGCACCTGATTTTAGATAGAGCACTAATAAATAACATTACATTTTTCTTTCTTCAGAAAGAGAATCATGGGATTGTAGTGGTTACAAGTTAACACTATGCAGTGAATCACTGTGAATAGTGAATATTTGCACGCAGTCTTACTATGAATTTTTCTGAGAATTTTCAAGTGTTTACTCACAAAATGCATGAATAATGTTGTCAATATACTCCAACCAAAGGAAGAACAGCTTTCTGACCAAGGTATTTGAATTCCTTGATTAAGTTAAAAAACATTCCAAGAATAAGATTTCTGCTGTAGACACTCATATACTTGCATACCTGATTTGTGAATACTATACAGTGACATGAATACTAATTAATATTAAAATAGTTTCCAGTTTCCACTAGTGAGATTGTAACCAAAAGGGGGAGGTAAAAAGAAGCATAACACAGAAAGTGAAACTATTTCAAGGGAAGTCAGGATACAATAATTCATAGAATATCCCCAGTTGGAAGGGACCCATAAGGATCAACAAGTCCAACTCCTGGCACCGCACAGGTCTACCCAAAGGTTTAGACCATGTGACTAAGTGCACAGTCCAATCTCCTTAAATTCAGACAGGCTCAGTGCAGTGACTACTTCACTGGGGAGCCTGTTCCAGAGCGCAAGCACCCTCTCAGAGAAGAACCTCCTCCTGATGTCCAGATTCTGCAGTGCTGTTTGAATCGTGTTACTGTGCCTAAGGTAAGATGTTATCAGTCTGCTTTCTGATTAAGAACGCATAGCATACCTGGTATAACATCATTGATATGCAAAAGGAGTGTACTTTCAACACTTGCAAAACTGCACAGCTGTATTCCATTGTATCTTCCATCCCAGTTTCCAATAGGATTATCCTAGAAATAGAAAAGCACGTTACATGTACCCCAAGAAAAGACTCGCATCATACAGAATACACAAATGTCTTTAGGAACATGCTTAACCATTAATGGTAAAAAGGAAAACGAAAGGTTTGACAGCAACTATTTTTTCTGTACAAACTTTCATTTAGAACTAAGTCAGACATTATTCTTTAAAGACAAACATTGCTGGTTTTTGAAATATTTCCTACTTTAACAAGCATTCCTCCGCTAAAATCCATTATTTATACACAAGTTAAAGCAGTTTCAGTACCATTAGCTAATCAAGAAAATGGAAATACATGATCTACAAAAACCCTTGAGCTGCCAAAAAGTTGGAAGTAGCTCATTTTAAGAAGTTTCAGTTTATAAATTTTTATTGACCAACTTCATGTTGTCTTGAAATATCAAGATTTGTACTTAAAACTCAACATTTAAGATACAACACAAAGTCAAACAAAGTTACATAAAGAAAAGAAAAAGAAAAAAAAAGAAAAAAGAAATCCAGGCTTTTTTTTTTTTAAGGCAGAACAAAGCCAGTCTCACAAGACAAACATTCAGCTCTTGTTACTTGAAGACTGACATCCACCACTGCAAGTAGCTCAGTGGAGGCTCCTCAGAGTAACCACAGTACTTCTCCTAAACCATTCGCATCAAGTAGGATCTAATTTACCTAATGCCAAAACAATTATTACCAAGTGGCATTTTGGACTCAAGTGTTTATTTCCCATTTTAGGTCAGCCTCCACTGAAGCACCTTGTGGATAACGCTTCTTCTATATTGCATGTCATTTGCTAGCTAACACACATGCAAAAGTTATTAAAGTCAGATTATTTTCTTACCATGTCCACTCCAACAACGTATCCTAAACTTTCGTTTCCTGGTAAGACATCACAGAATATAACTGTCCCATACTCTATACTCTCTCCTATCTTCAGAGAAACCCTGGAGTTGATCTCCAGAGGAGGAAGTTCTACCTGCATTGCATCAACTGGAGCTGCATAGTCACTTTCCAGTTCATTGTCATCGTCTTCCACCAGCTCCAGTTTGTCCAAAGCAACAAAAACCCCACAATCCTCATCGCATCTGAAAAGCTGCTTGCCTTGGTACTGTCCATCAGTAAAGCCCTGGCCACGACCTTCTTCCTAAGTGTCAGAGGGGAAAGAAGAGCAGAAAAAGAGTAGTGTATTTTGTGCAGAATCAGGCTACTACAAAACCAGCAATATAATCCACTGACCTGGAGAAATCACGGTATGAATTAGTCTGATGAACTACCATTATACTGGGAAAAAAAGGCAGAATTTGGGGCAAATACACACACTATCTTATGGGAATAAACGTTACGATGTCATTAGATTACAGAGTAGCTGCAGGCAGAAGACTCTTTACTCAGAGAAGCACATTTTCTTCAGGTGCAGATTTTGCTTCCATCATCAAATTTTTGCCAGATCAAGGTTAAGACTACTTCATAGCAGACATGAACACTAAGCATTCCAAAATTTCACTTAGATGCCAAATAAAGAGAGCTGATTTTCAGAAGTGCTCAGGCCTGGATATCCCCTGAGATTCTTACTAAGAATTGCAAACAACGTGGAAAAAGTTTAACAACTTTGAAAAATACACTCCTGGCACAAGAGTAGCACTCTCCTCAATCTGACCCTTCAAAAGCTCATGCAAGGCATTACGCTTGCAGAAATACCTCGCTGGGAGCACGAAAAAGCAACATTCTCTACCCTAGCTAGAGAAGCATTTGAATTAGCATTTGAATTTTGGTGCCCTGTGTGAGCAGCAACTCTAAGTTTATGGGCTGTATCTTGGCACTGCTATCATACACAAGGAAAACTAAAGCACTCAACAGAAAACTGAGTCAGATTGTTTGCCGTGATACAAATTTAAGCAATTCTTTCCACACCGGAAGAGTCACACAGCCCCTGTATCTTCACTGGATGTGCATAATACAAGGCTAAAGTGATATGGCACGATCACAGATATTCAATAACAATATTTATGAGAAGACTGAAGACTGCACAATTTAACAATGCTTCTAGATTTTGTTATGACTGCTTCTTTAAAAAAAGATTTTGAATTCATCTTATAAAATATATACAATGCTTCCCCCCTGCCAAGAAACTTACCAGCAGCTCTACTCCAAAGTATATTCCTGTTAGGGACCTTTCTTGCAACAAGGGTCCTCTGAAGCGAACAACTCCAGGAAATTTATCATCTCCTGACCGAAGCTGTACTCTAACAGGCGAGCCAATATCTATTTGGATGCCTTTAGTTAACCTGCTTTTGCTTTTAAACAAGCTGTATCTCTCCTCACAGTTAGTAATGGCCAAAAGCAACTCAGCTAGCTTTTCATTTATTTCGATAACATCCTTCTCATCCACAAACAGGATTGCATGAGGTTGTTCCAAAATCTTTAATCCAATCTGTAATTTCTTGCCTTTACAAGGAATATTTCTGGAGTGTCCCACAGAAGAACGGTCTTGAAAAAACTGCCCAATGCTACCTTTGGGCACTTTCAAGAGCTTTTGAGTCTGCTTGTCTATGACACTGCATTCCTGGAGAAGCAAGTAAAAGATGCGCTCTTCCCAATATGATGAACTTGCTTTTTCTTGACTCCATAAGCCTGAATTCATTGTGATTAAACTTCAGAGGCTGAGCAGAAGCTTTCAGGAAAAAGAAAGTAAGATGCTGATATATAGATATACACGCTGATCTTCTCTAGTGGAAGGTCCACGATTCAGTACTCATTCTGTAAAGAACCAGATCCAGAGCAGAAGACCTAGGACAAACCAAAAAAAAAAAGTAAATTTAAGTTGGGGAACTGCAGTTAGCCTGAAGAACAGAAAATGCTTTAAATCTCTGACCACAACCACTCCTCCTACAGAGTAAAAATAGTTCAGGAAAATCCCAGACAGTGAAAACAAGTCTCTGAACAGCCACAGCACTGTTGACCACACACATCTCTGCTTGTTGATGCTGTGTATTTTCCTTCCTTCTCTGGTTCCCTGAAGCAATGGGCTATGGAAAAAGCATACTGAAACGCAAGAACCACACAAGTGGAAGAAAAAGAAATCTTAGTTTCAGATGAACTGGAATAAATATCCTGCTCCAGCTCACAAGCAATATTTCTTGGAAGCTTCCTGCTGTAAAGACCTTTTCTCGTGCTCAGTGACTACCTCTTTCTGACAGCATACTACAGCTGTCAGCTCACATAACATTTTGATTTAGTGAAGCAGAAAATTGGGTGAATGTAACAGATGAACAGAAAATGGAAAATTTACCAGTTTGTTATAGCCATTTCCTTACGTAATAGAAATGGGCAGTTCCAGTAAGCAATAAACACCGTATGAAAACCATGTTGTGTCAGCACTGCAACATTAGATTCAAGTAAAATCTGGAGGCTTTCATCATTTCAGAAAAGTAACTCACCTCAATTAAGTGAGAAAAATATCAGTTAATAAAGTCCCCTGGAAGAAAATGCCTTAGATAAATATCACCCTAGGCACTGTGGCTCACAATCACTAAACTTAAACAAAAAACACCTAAAAATACTTCAGTGCTCAGGGTAGCAGATACATACGTGTACGTATGTTACTTGCTATATAGGTGTATCTGTATGTTCACAGTTAAGAGCATATTGGATATGTGAAGGAAAATCTGCAGTACCATAACAGGATTTGTTCTTCCAACGGAGAGAGAAAAGGGTGCCATACAAATTCAGAATACGTTCTCACATAAATTCCCCGTTACTAAGCTGTTGTGTCACAGCTAGCTTGCATGCAGTTAAAGGAGAAGCTCAGTGACTACTTATGGACTTAACTTCGGTACATAATAATACAAATACTTTGTCCTTGCACCTCTTCTTGCTGCCCACTTCCTCCATATCTTTACTCCAACAGCATTCAAGTACCACAAAATCCATTGCCACTTCCCTACTCAGCTTGATCCCAGCTTTAGAGGCTATCAGGAAGCAACCTAGTAGCACTGTAATTGTTTTCAACCTTTTTTTTTAAAAGAAGGGTGCTTAAAACTGTTTCACCTGAAGAAAAATAACAGCACCCGCACACTTTTCAGTTTAAGCCAAGCAGCATCTTCCAGTCACTAGTTCACACGTTCCTACGCTGACTTGCCAACCCTCCTAGAAAGGCTCCTGTGCAACACAGGCACTGCAGCTCCCAGTGTAGCACATTCCATCGTCAATGTCAGTATCACTCTGACACCACTACTGCAGCAGCCTGGAGAAATTGTGTTGTTTTTTTTTCAAATGTTTCCATTTTCAAAACAATTCACAACTGAGGGACAGCACCTCACTGAAACAAAGCCTGGTAACGAACCAAAGACTGTCAATTTGTTTTCAAGTTTAAAAAATATTTTTCTTCAGCTTTTATTTGATACACATGAACTTCAACAAAGCATAAAGCCCCTTTAATTAAAAAAAAATGTCCAACATCAAACTGAAAGAGTACTATTACATAAGGGAACTAATTAAGAATACATCAGGATCTGTTTGTTTGTTTTTTCCTATAGGAAACACACCCAAATGACCATGAGTTTTTACAAGTCTACTCAGACATCAAAATCAAGTTATATCCAAGTTCTGTCTGGTTGCCACCTCCCTTTACTTCTACCAGCCACTGAGGAAACTACACATACTGTCCTAGTCTTTATAGCTCCACTTTATGCTCTGAGCTTTCAAAGGCTGATGCACTGATCTCTCCTTTTTACAAGCCATTCCACACAGAACTGCCACCCAAAGCACTGCAAACAAGCATCTCTGACATTACACGGATCACAGTCCTTCCCATTTCACTTTTAGAAACAATTTTAATACGAATAAGTACGTACGGAAACAACACATGAACAAAGGTCCGTTGAAGAGCTTAAAAGAAAGAAATGAATACATCAAGTAAAGCTTTGTTTGCAGCTATCCAAAAAAAACTTAATTCTACTCTGCTGGCAGGTCCACTGCTGCAGTGTTACATAATCTTAACATGTTTAGGAGTACAGAACTCAGTGGGAAGACATGTTAACAGCTGTGATTAGATTACATAACGATAACTTTACACTACATGTGGTCAGTCTTCCAAAGTCCCGTCATCCCCAGAGACTGTATGAAGCTACTAAATAAAGTACCAGGAAGCTTTCCACTATGACAAAGTTCATTATCACTATACAAAACACCTTCAAAAACTTATTCACCACCTTCCCACGCCAAAAAAAATATGCAGTTCTAAAAGCTATCCCCTTCTTTTATAAGCAATAAGTTAGCACTTTACAGCAAAGAACAGCTTGGTGCAGAGGATGTTAGCTTCCAGCAATTCATCAGAAGCACGAACACAAAGCAGGCACTTTCCGGTACCTGTTACAGCTGTTTCCAAGGAGCCCATCACACCGCAGTACAGCACGCTGGCTGAATCCCAATGCCCACATCAGCCCAGCCACTTGCAGCCCCTGGAGGGAATCACCTCAGACCTAGGCCAGGTGGGCTCAGCAACAAGCCGTGACCGCAGTGCGCAGGGACCAGGACGCTTGGTGCGTACCAGATGATGCCTGACCACCAGCACGGCTGCGTGCAGGCCGTTTTCGTGGCACTACCACCTCCTACCCACGTTATTTCCGCACTCCAAAGGCTTTGGGAAGCAACAGATACAACACTTATGACTGCGATAACACGCGCTTTTGGGCAAAGAGGCGTCAGAGGCAGGCCGTAACCAGCTGCCCAACTTCAGGGCTTCCCTGACTTCCCTTCTGGCCCAGCCCTGAGCGAGGGCTGCCGCCACCGAGTCACCTCCCCGCACGCACGCGGCCCCATCCCGCACACACCAGGCCCCGAGGCCGCGGCTCTGGCAGCGCCCGGAACGCTCGCTCGGCTTCTGGCCAAACTTTCGCTTCGAACACCAAGTTTTAAACAGCTGCCGTGCGGAGCCGCGTCCTTCAGCAGGCCGGGAAACGTCTCCAGGGAAATGAAAGCAAAATTGGCAGCGCGTCAATCTACTTGCGGCTCAGCGTACACACGAACGCAAGGCAAGCCGCGAGTGAAATCAGACACCGCTTCTCCAAAACGCTGGGTATCGCCCCCGTGTACACGGAATTGTGATTCATAGAGGGAAATGCAACCTAATGGCCGCTTTTTCCAGACGCGGTAACTCGCCCGGCTCCAGAGGCGGCACCGACACCCACCGGCGCCCAGCCGCGCCCCCCGGCCCTGCCCTGGCAGGCAGCCACCGCCAGCGCCGCCCCGAGGGCCCGCCGCCGCCTAGGCCGTGCCGACAGCGCCCGAGTCGCCCGTTTGCCTGCTGAAATAACGCCGGAGAAGCGGCGGCGGCGGCGGCGGCTGGCTCCCTCCACCCCCCCCTCCGGGCCCCCGGGCCCTGCAAGGAGCGCTGCGGGCCGCGGCCCCGCGACCACCGGCGGGACCCGAACCCACGACCTCAGAGCCCGACCCCCGGCCCGAGGGAGCCGCCCGCCCGGCCCGAGGGCGCTGCTCACCTGCCCCAGCCCCGCGCCCCCATCCCGGCCGCCGCCGCTCGCCGCTCTCGGCCGGTGAAACGCAGCGTGCTGCTGCCCGCGGGGCCCGCCCCCACCTGTCCCCGCGGCCAATCAGAGAGCGCAGCAGCCAGCGCTTCGTGGCTTTATTGGCCGAGAGCGCCGCCAGGTGACGGGGCGACGCGGGGCTTTCCAGCCCATCGAGGTTGTGTGAGCCGCAGGAGGGGTGGGCGAGGAGGTCGGGAGGAGGCGGTTGGCGGAGCGTTTCCCACGGAGGGCGCTGATTGGCCACCGGGAGGACGAGGGCGGGAGAGAGGAGAGTGAGGGCAGTGATTGGGCGACGCAGCGCGTCGCTGCCCGCCCATTGGCTGCGCGGCCGGGCCGGGGTCGGACGGGCGGAGGGAGGCGGCGCGGCAGGGCCCGCGGGAGGCGGCTCTGAGGGACGGGGGCGAGCCCCGCGGGCAGGAGGGGCCCGGCCCCACGGCCACCGGCACGGGTCGGCGGTGGGGGCTGGACAAGAACGCGCCGAACTGTGTTGACTAAACTTCTCATTTCAAAACCACTCTACTGAAGCTCGTGCTGCTCTGGAGAAAGCAGCACAGTCGCGTACCGAGGGGTTATAATGCTGACGTGTGAACAGAATCACGGAGCCGTTCGGGTTGGAGAAGCTCTCCGAGATCACCTGGCCCAACCATCACCCCACCACCAACGTCACCACCAAACCCTGTCCCTCAGCACCAGGCCCAACCTTTCCTTAAACACCCCCAGGGACGGTGCCGCCACCACGTCCCTGGGCAACCCGTCCCAATGCCTGACTGCTCTGAGAAGAAACGTCATTTCCAACCTGAGCCTCCCAACACAACCTGAGGCCATTCCCTCTTGTCCTGATGCTGGTTACCTGTGAGGAGAGGCCGAACCCCAGCTCCCCACAGCTTCCCTTCAGGCAGTTACAGAGAGCAATGAGGTCTGCCCTGAGCCTCCTCCAGCCCAAACACCCCCAGCTCCCTCAGTTGCTCCTCACAGGACTTGTGCTCCAGGCCCTTCACCAGCCTCATAGCCCTTCTCTGGACACGCTCCAGGGCCTCGATGTCCTTGTAGTGAGGGGCCCAGTACTGAACACAGTAAATAAAGGCTTTCCTAGCTTCTTAGCACCTCCAGCATCCCTTTAACATGTACTTTGCGTAGCGTGTTAATGCACACCGTTAGCACTGACTGAAGTAAAGGCCGCTCCAGGTAACCCTGCGCCCTGTAGGTCTCTGGAGCCTGCTGGGGAGCGGGCAGTGAGCGGCTCCGGCACGGCCCTGCAGCGGGGCTGGGACACCCGCTTCTGGCCTGGGACACCGCATCGGGCCCAGCAGCACCGAGCTGGTGTGTGCCCCTGCCACAGCCTTCAGCAGGGTGACCGGGAGGCTTGGGCTGTGTGGAGGTGGAAAGGGGTAGGGTCTGCGTGTCACACCAGCAGGGCGGTATGGGTCTGACTGAGGAAACCCCTCGAGTTTCAATGCGTTATGGAGTGAAAGCTCCCACTAATCATTTATTTAGATGCTTAACAGTAGAATTCCCATTTAAAGTCATACTTAATTTGCAAAGAATAAGTAGTGGTGGAAGAATATTAAGATTTATGGATTATTTTCCTCCACTGTGCAGAAAGTCAGTAAAACCTAGCTATGCTCTGCTAATCCTCAGGGTGGCTATCTCTACACACCGGCTGCATTTTCCTCCATTTGTTGAGTTGCCTTTTATACTACTACAAAATGCATCGGTACGTCTGCTATAAATCCTGTTATCCCAAATTTTGTGATATTTACATTTGGGGTATAAATAAATTACATGTGGAACATGACTATAAGTATTAACCTAAGCATATTATAATTACATACAATAAGAAAAGCTGACACACATTATAAGAATAAAATATCAAAATATTAGATAGGAATGACTATATATGGTATACCTAAAACTCAACAACAAATATTTAAACATATTTCTCTAGTCCAAGTAATTATGTACTTAACTCTCTTACTTCAGCAGGGAAAATGACCAACATACACCAGTTAGAAAGTCTGTCATTCTACAGACAGAATAGCGCTTGTGAAATTTAACCCGAGTTAATATCCTATTGACCCACTGGGCTTGCATTACAGCTCTGTCTCTCTGACAGACTGCAGATGAAATACACACCGAGACTGTTATTTACTCTAAAGCTCCTTCGCACTCCTTTAGAAGTAATAAAGGAGTTGTAAAGTGGTAACAGGACTTTGGCAGTGTAAAATGGGCCTGTTGCATTTCTTTCATGTAAAAAACCCTGTCTGTAACACCAGCACAACAAGATACTTGCCATTAAATGGCAAGGTTGTTGGTTTTTTTTAAACAGCACTCTTGATAAAAGAAATATGTTTTGTAATATAGAAGTATGGTATACAAATTCCACTTTCAAAAGACACAGTATCATACAATTAAACAATATATGAATAAATGGAACAGTATTTTGTGCTGTGCCAGGATGCTAATCATTTATCACGGTACCCGAAAGTGCAGAATATTTGTACAGAACAGCTAAAAGTATTTCTCGTACTTCAGACATGGAAATAGAAGTTACTTATGCAGTTGCATAAAAAATAATAATAAATAAAAGGAAAAGTTATTGAGTTATTGTAGAAGCATCAAAGATAACATTACAGCACTTTCAAAACATTAGTTGTGTAATAAAAGAGGACGATTAAATATGTTAGGTATTTCTGCCTCCCCTTGTTTGTTTGTTTGTTTTTCATTACCAACAGTTCTAATGAATGATTTGGTAAAATAAATAAGGATTAGTTACATAGGTTGGAGCCCGAGAGGGAAAAGCCATACAGACCCTAGGAGGGAGCCTGAAGCTCTATTTCATAGAGCTGAAGCTGAAGAGGATTTTTTAACAGTAATACTACAGCCACGTTCTTTTACTAGAATAGGAGGTTGCTATGCCCATTACAACAGGAGAAACCTGGCAGTAAACTGCAGCTTGTGCTAGCTTTGGTTTATCACATCATTTTCTAAGCTGATACCAGCTTTGTGTTCTATGACTTAATGTTTTTTCTGTCTGGGTTTGTGTAGTCTATCACATTGGGAAAACGTTTACTGCTCAAATCAAGGCAGGATGTTTTACACTGTTGTAGACATCACTTCTAGTTCGTAAACCATCAAAAGCATGAATGCTGGTCTGTGGATACAGCCATCCTTGATGTGGCACCACAAGGCTTGCTCATCTGGTGGGTAACTAGCAAGTTTTAGACATAATCTTCCAAAGAACTCTTCCTAAAATGGGTCCTTCCATCTTAGATAAGTATGGAGGACATAACTCCTATGACAACCACTTTTAAGCACTGCAGTGTTACAATTTTAACCTTGCCTAGCTCCTGTGTTACTGCAGAGCATTCTTTTTCCATATGCCTCGGTAAATGTGTCGTAATGCTGTGCTCTTTATGTATGCCAGACAAAGTCAGTGCCTGCACAGAATACAAACTCTGAGTAAGCCACTGCATGAAAACCCCTTTTCCATCACTGGATGTGACAGAATACGTTTTTTCGTAAATGTTTACCATCATTTTATGAGTAGTTCAATAAACTGATGGTGTCAGTGCACTTTCCCATCTCAGAACAGCATGCTGCTATTGTGAAAAATCCCCTTTGCTGCTGCTAAACCCTTTGCCCAGTATTTGACTGCTGGAAGTGAAACTAAAAATATGAAGAGAAATATATTCGTTATGCATTCAGCTAGCAAACACCACTGTATACTGTAGGGAGTCTCCTTCTCTGGAGCTATCCAAAACCTGCCTGGATGCCATCCTGCACAATGTGCTCTAGGTGATCCTGCTCAAAAGAGGGATTGGACTGGATGATCTTCAGAGGTCCCTTCCAATCCTGCCCATTCCGTGATTCTGTTTTTTAAATGTGCTAATCAAGTAGACATTCAGAAAGGTAAGATTTTAGGTTGGATCTTAGGAAGAACTTCTTTACCGAAAGGGTTGTTAGACATTGGAACGGGCTGCCCAGGGAAGTGGTGGAGTCACCATCCCTGGAGGTCTTTAAAAGACGTTTAGATGTAGAGCTTAGGGATATGGTTTAGTGGGGACTGTTAGTGTTAGGTCAGAGGTTGGACTCGATGATCTTGAGGTCTCTTCCAACCTAGAAATTCTGTGATTCTGTGATTCTGTAATAACAACAGTTGGTCCCAGTGAAGGGCCAGGGCTGTCTGGACAAAACCTGAGCAGATGGGAGCGGATGAGGAGGAGCAGCCAGGGAGGCCTGCAATGGCTATAACAGCTCCCGAGCATGAGGCCAGCAGGAGCCCTGGGGATGTTCCCTTACCACCGGTTCAGGAACTGTCTGTACCTGCCACAGCAGGCTCTGCTGATGTACACAGAATTCCTGCAGATCACCCTCGATTTGTAAACTGTTTCGTATCGGTCAGCCATGTTCATAACAGATTTCACTTTTTTTTTTTATCATCCAGGTTAATTTGACTAGGAGGTGCTTATTCTGAAATAAGTGAACATAGAGGTCAGTCTTCGTATACTGAAAAATACACTTTCCTCTTTTCCTTCAGCTTCATCAAGAGCAGGACAATGGCACTAAGCATCACAAAATAATACATTGCTTTTTGGCAACACATAAATTAGCGGATTCAGAATTCAAAGCTCAAATACATCTGTGAACTGTCAGCAGGGGTGAATTGCACTGAAATCCCCCTTGGTTTTTGTTCACAATTGTAACCAAACCCATAAATCTAACTTTAAAGGAATAAGACTTGAGCCAGAAACCCATGCCTTGTCTACACTTGAAAGAGTTGGCTAGTACAGCTACACCTTAGAGCTGCATTGGCAAGCACAGATTTCTTTTCTGGTGTAACTTAAATCACTTTCCACATGGAACATGCTAAATGGGGTAAAGGACTCTGCCAATATAACGGCATCTATGCTAGGGGGCTTGGCAGTATGGCTGTAGCTGCATGGGAGTGATTTTTCACCGTTCTGACAGCTATTTTGGCAAAACTTCTACATTTAGACAGAGTCCAAGTTAAAGCTGGCATTGTTCTACATTGAGAATAAAGCAGAAGAGAGGCATTGCCAGTTTATGGCCCTGGTTTTACATTATTTGAAATTGTTGTTCTAAAGGAATGTGTGGGGCAGGATCCATGTGGTCCTTTGGATGTTTGCCTCCCACATTAGTGCTGCTTTAAAATGTCCTGTGTTTTTTCAGTGAGTGAGCTTTGGCAACCAGGAAAATTACATTACTAAAAAAGTGTCCGTACTATTTACCCCAGAAATAGCTATCCTGGTGTTTTAAAGTAAATTTCCAAAGTGAAGTGAACTACAAAAGGAAGTGTCTGGGCCAATGGACTTGTGGATTAATGCATCATTCTTCTTCACTTTGTCCTCAGCTCAACAAAGAATTTAAGTACAGGATTAATTTTAGGCACACACATAAGTCCGTTTCAAGTTTAGTCGTCATGTCAAATATGATAATGCTCCTTTTTGAACTTCAATTAAGCAGATATTTGAAATTAATCATATGTTTAAGCACTGTGCAGAATCAGGATTTCTGTCAGAAGAGCAATTTTACATAGAAGGAGGCTATTTATTGTGGTACCATCTGCATTTTCTTTCCTGAATTGGATGCTATGTTTGTATTTTAAAGAAGTCCTACAGGGCATGTTTTTCCACATAAGTGCATTTACATATTTGACTCTTTTTTCCTCATCTCTTATTTGGTAAGTGTGGGTTTGTGGTGTGTTTTTTTTTCTTTTCGGTTGGTTGGTTTTTTTTGTTGTTGTTGTTGTTTTTTGGGAGGGGGGGGAGGAGGGGAGGGAAGCTGGTCAGAAATCCACGTGGACAAGTTTTCATTGATTTTGTAATTGCATTTACTGTTGAACTGTTTCCTCTGCCCGCTTTGTGTTTGCGTGTATAATACTGACATTTGGGTTTGCAAACCTGCCTTTGTGGCTGGAGCTGCATCGCTGCATCTTGTCTGCAGACAGCAGCCAGGCTGTTCGAAGCAGATAGGAAATTACATGTGTAATCAGTCAGCACCGAAGCAGTGAGCCAATTGGATGAGGAAGTCAGATTTAATCAAGACTTCTTCCTTCCTTTTTGTAAAACACAGAATGTGCCTGCTAGAAGCACACACAGACGTATTTTTCTGCATTTTGAAAATGCAAAGCAGGCCTCTCATGACTTCGTACAGACTACCCACGCACCACAACTAAAATCTCCTTGGCAGTTCCCAGGTGAGTTTTCTGTGCGCTTTGGCTTCTGCTGGTACTTGTAACTCAGTCTGAGTGACATTTACTCTGATACAGAGCAGGAGTGTCTGGCCAAAGTAAAATTGTGTCATCTATTGCAGGTTTCCTTATGTTGTTCTGGACTTTTTTTTTATATGCAAAAATAGTCGCTTCGTTAAAAAAAGTTTACAGTGACTTTTAGTTGGGAAAGTAAAAGTGTTAAGAAGCATAGACAGTTTTCTATGCAGATACGTGAAGACTTGTATATTACACTATTCACTTCTGCATCACTCTATCTGCAACTATGTTGTATTGCTCAGATAAATCATGTTTTAAGTGATACACAGATATTTATGTACACAAACGTTATAGATATATAAAGATGTATTTCTTGAATATAAATGCAATTTTGCTTATTAGGTTATGCCAACTCACAACTAAGAAAAACGTCCTAATTTAAATTTGGCCAATTTCAGATGCCTCATTTAATCTGGCATTTTGAGATTACATTCAAAAAAATACTTGAAAGTATACAGTCTTGAGATAAACTGTCACAAATATCAAAAGGGCTAAGCAGATAGAAATAATCGGCTACTCTTACTGTTCGAGAAGGACATACTGGAAAGTAATAGAAGAGCAGTGAGAACTTTCACCTCTTGGTCCAAAGTTCAAAACTAAGGGCTTCTATGATGCTCTTCATCATGAGGATGATGATGTGTATGTTCTTGTTTATCCAGCCAAAGGAAAAGCTGCTGTTAGAGGAAGCACTTCCATTATTTCCAGCAAGGAAAGTAATTGCTTTTCTTTTTACAGCCTTGTAGTTTCCCAGAAATCAATAGCTCTGCTGAAGGAGTTTCCTCACCTCTGTAACTGGCATTGCATAACTGTGTGGTAGACAAGCGGTGACAAAACATGTAGTAACACCTCTGTCCTCAACCCCCTCATTACTTAATAACCTCTCCTTGGGCATTATTTCTACATTTAAAGCAGGGAGACTTGCACTTTTTTAGAGTAGGTTTTCATGTTATTTGATTTTCACCCATTGGATAAAGTGTAAGCGACACTTCTCTCATGGTAACTAACTGAACACAGCACCCTGGCAAAGTTGTTAGGATGTTCTTAAACCTTTCTAAACTGCTGGTAGAATGTAATGATGTTAGAAGTATTTTTTTATTATTATTTTTAATAAAATAAATCTTAAGGAGACATTTATGCAGCAGAATAGCCAATCCAGTCTATGGAGTAGTAGATTGTTTTAAGCATTTTATAAGCAAATGGCAAAATATCAGTCCTGGCAGAACAGACTTACAAATCTACTACAAGCACAGCATATGGGCTAAAAGACGTAAAGGAAGACTGCTTGTGCATAATAGTTGGAAACCTCAGTTTGCCTTCCACCTAGCCATTGTCAGGCTCAGTTGTTATTCTCTCACAGTACAGTGACAAGTCTCTCTGGAGAGAACTTGAAACTGTGAAATAAAACAAAAATATTATGCTGTTTCAAATAGCGCCTTATTTTGCCTTACGGGCCAACGTAGTGATTAAGAACAGATGGCAAGTTCTGGAGGCTTGAGAAGGGTAATTTCACAGAATTTCCAGCAGTATAAGAGAGCCAGGCTGCTAGTTATACTATTAATCTCCAAGATTTGAGTTCACATGAACTAATACTTGTGAAGTGTGGGGCAAAATAAATAAATAAATAAAAACAGATTTCAGGAGAAAAAAAAAATCAGCTCCCACTGACGTTTATGGCAAAATTCTCATAGGTAACCATGGAGTTAAGCACCTAATCCTATTTAACATAACTTACTGTGGTTTTCATGTTTGATTTTACTCTGCCAAAATTATCCAAACACTTTCGGTGGTAATATTAAGAATAGTTCTTCATTGGTAACTATGTAGATATTTCAATTTATTACTTTAGTACTTTAGTTTTCATGAAACTACCACTGCCCTCATACATGCTCACAGAAAGTGATGAGCAAGCCAACAAAAAAGATAACCAGACTGGATCCTCTAAAGGCACACTACTAATAAATGTCCAATTTTGTAATCTTTCAGTGACAGCTTTGCAATGGAAGAAGACCCACACTGCACAGCAGAAAGGGGGCTGTTGGAAGCTGTGAGCAGGATTACTATGTTTTCTACCACAGCTCCTCCTGATGAAGAACAGAATCAACCTAAAGCTGAAATTTCTTGTCAAGTGAGCAAAGGAAACCTGGAAAAAGATGGCCTCCAAGGTTGATGCTATCCTTTCATTTTATTTCTCATATGATTATTGACCATTTGTATGAAAACTTCACTTTATTTACTACAATAGTCCAAATTTACATTGCCTACTCCACTGAAAATAACCCTTGATTAAACTTGTAGTAATACTGTAGCAATAGCAAAACAGATGCACTTCCTGATACACACACGTACAGTTTTCCTTCTAAATCTCTTGTACCTGAAATTTATTCCAGATTCATTTTACACACCCGGGACCAAAATAGTGCTCATCAGATGGCCTGGTTCGGGAGTGCTCTTTCTGCACATCACAAACTCTGAATTTCTTGGCAGTATGATCAAGGACACCAAGAACTTGATTGAAACTAATCTCAAGCAGTAGTTTCTCACGTGCCCAATGAAGAGGCAGCACTTTTACTATCCCTAAGATTGCTGTCATGTTATTAAATAAAATATTAAATATAATTCATAATATATGCAATTTCATCAACATTTTCAGCCTACAAAGCTGTCTTAAACAGCACCTCTCTCTCAAGAAATAATGTTTTATAGAGATTGAGTCAAACAGCAAAGGCCTTGATAATCAGAACTGTGTGACCAAATGATTTACAAGTAAAATGGAGCTACTGATGGAGTGCTACAGTGCCTTTACATTCCTGTTTCTACATCAAGCAGTTATCCTCCCATTTACTTGTGGTCATTCATTCCCATTGTCTGCATGTTGCAGGCTGACTTCAGCTGACTGTTTTGACAGAGACATTACTGATAGGAAATTGAGACTGCTGTGCCCACTATTCCATTTCTTTTATCCGCTTTGTTTGGCTGTATGCCACTTGATGAAAACTGCTGTCACTATATTTCAAAGACAGAGAAATCACCCTTTTGAAAAGCTTCAAATTCCCCTGTAAGCAAACATTCAACCAGCCAAGCTTCTTTTTTACATATGCATATAGGGTGGGGATTTTGTGCGTGTATGTGACTGTTTGTGTGTGGAGGAAGGAAGGGAGGTGCACAAACAAGTATCACTGTGGCATCACTTCAGCTACAAAAGAAAAGAGGATGTGACAATTCCTCCCTCAGCTAAGCTGGTTATATGAATTTCTTCTTTAAGGTTAGGGCATTCATGTTTCTCAGCTTTCACCTGTTACTGCATAGTCCTGATATTTGAATACGGTCAGTATTTCAATATATGTCTGAATTTGCAACTGCATTGTATCATCTCATCCTCTTAGCAAGGAAGAAGGCTGGAGAAGCAAGTGAATCAAAAGACTGAGTCAGAGGGTTTTAGGCCTACTGGGCCTCAGCTGGGATGCTGAGGCCTACCTCCTGCTCAGACTGCACCTGAGGCAACAACCTAGACATACAATATTTCTTGTCAATATTTTTCCATAATAAGTTACATTTATATTCTGCAGCCAACGTAGCGTCTTTCAAATTTCAGAGCACAACAGCTTTCCTTAGAGAATCTGGAGCAGTCTTTATTAGCAGTGGAATCACTCTTTAGGTTTTGCTGTTATGGCAACAGAAATTCTAAGCTCTGTTTTCACAATAAACATGTAGAAGTTTTCTTTTCAAATGCAAAGGTTATAATCTGAAATATTATATATATTGGTTTTAGATTCTAGTGCATCCCGAAGTCCCAACTCTTCAATGACCACTAAGGAGCTTCAGGAATACTGGAGGAATGAAAAAAGCCAGTGCATACAGGTCAAACTTCTTTTTGAAATTCCATCAACCAGAATTGTAGAGCACCACTTATCTAAATATGTGGTAAGTGAAAAAAATAATATGTAAGAAGATTATTAATTTTTATTCACTCTACAGGGGTCTGCACAGCACACAGCATGAAGGCCTCACCGATGGCCAAGTTCTGCAAGCTGTGATCATACTGAGTAGAGCCTGTTCTCACTGTTCGTAAGGGCATAGCTAGTGGTATCTGCCCCTAAAAAAAACACCTCTGACAATCAGTTCATAAAACCTGCAACACTGGGAAAGTAGTATCAAGTCAATTAGTAGCTTGAGTATCCTTTACACCCAGAGGCTTGTCAACATTAAAGATATTCACACAAGTACAAAAATATCAATGCAGTTACACTTGCACTGAGCTAGACTGCTGTAACAGCTGCATTGTATTTATATAACCTCCACATCAGAGATTTATGTTAGCACAAGTGCAAAATTCTTTGATGTAGACTAAGTTTAAGACGTCCTCCAGATAGATCTCTTCTGGGATTTTTCCCATTCACTACCTAGAGCTCCATTACATGGAATATTTGTCACATTTTTAAGGTGATGCATGAGTGTGAGGGACAGGAACAAGAGAACAGGTTGGATTTTCAGACCTTTTCTCACAGCACAGAGACTTAGGGTTTTTTTTTTAATTATTATTTCTGATTTTGCTCTTGGACTTCTGGAGGACGGACCTAGAGAAAATCTTCTTCAGTACTCTTGTCACTGAAATTCAGATGGGGTTGTTTTCCTCATTTGCAACAATCTCCGAGATCTGCAGATGAAAAATGCTAACAATCGTACTGGTGACACTGATGCTGGGTGAAGCAGCTCGGTAGAATTTAAAGCAGGTTCTAGAGATTGTCCAAATACCTTGTTGCACGCTATATACACACTTGCTTAAGTGTTACTGTCTTACACTCCCTCAAGAGTATCCAGCTTATTGAATGATTAGAAATATTTTAGTACAGCCATGTAAGGACAAGGTTACCAGTTGGTGTACGTGCAAGTAGTTAAACCTAGTTGTTAAATCACAAGCCTAGGCAAAATGATTTACATTACAACAAAATTGAGCCAATTTAAATGACAGTTCAATTAAATGGTATTTCTTCCCTTTCTCATGCACACTCCACACACACACAAAAAAAGTACTTGTAAATTATTCACTTAGCTGCCCTTGATAAAATGATAACTTAAAAAATTGCTCTTATGATTGCTTTGGATATGCATCAAGAGTATATACACTTTTCAGCAGGAAACAGGGCAAAATATAGCAAAATGTCACAGTGCTTACAAATGAAAAGAGATCAGAGGAGTCAGCTCAAATTTAGAAACCTTTCAAGAAGAGCCCTTAAAGATCATTTATGAAGATTGATACAGATAATTTCTCTTTAAGGAAAATCAGGGAAAAAGATCAGAATGACACTAGTGCTAGTACTCGTTTGCACTCTTGTATACCAGCACAGAAAACAACTGTGAACATCCAAAAGCCAGCAAGGTCAACAGTCCATGCCCTTAGCTGGTGCACAATGACACAGCGAAGCTGGCCTCGGTGGAGCTCCACTGGTTTACGCACATTAGGTATTTGGCCCTTCTTCAACATTATTGTGCTTGGATCAGGCCCAAAGGAGACCATATCTGTTCAACACAACTCTCAACTTTATTTTGCAGCTATTTTGCTAATATCACATTTATTACAGTCATTTTCTTTTTGAGGCCAGAAAAGAGCTGGGGAAGATGGGCTCTTGAGTACTGTTAATGTGGGGCAGCACTGCTGTTAGTGAAGGATTTTGGCTAACACTGATTTTTGTAGAAAGGTCACTTTTTTGCATTATTTATATGCCAAGTGTGCTTGAACAACAGGACAATGATTTAGAGGGGAAGAGAGACTTTGGATTTGCTCTGTGTTATTTTTGCATACACCAAATATTACTGCCAAATATTCCCTCTTCTTTCACAGCATTAATAATGCCCCCAAATCCTAGAAATGTCTTGTACAAACAATTTCTGTGTATTCCCACCAACGTAAAATACATTAAGTTCAATATTAAGTCTGGGAAATCCATTGAGTTCACTGACGATGATTGATCGCAGCAGCCATGGCTATTATAAGCAAGTATGGCTACAGAAATGCTCTGTAAGGCTCTCTAAGTGATTTTATGTGCTTCAGTCTGCTAGTTCACCATTCTCAGCACTTTGCAGGATGGGATCCATTAGTACTTTATCTACAACTCATTTACATGCAAAGGCTAAGTGTGGTGCCAAAGTCCAAAACAGCCGGAGGTAGGAATTATTAATTTGATGGCTACAGATCTCAAAGATCAGCCCTGCACCAAGCATACTTTATAATCCTAACCAGTGACTAATTTAGAAGCTCCACAACAATCTTGAGGAGTATACAGGATTATATGCATAAAAATGGTGCAGGAAGGTTTCAGCTGGTGGAATATACAATCGCAATCTTTTCAAAGCAGTAACCGACCCAAAATGTGGCTGCACTGAGGCTAGGATGGTCCTTCTCATTTTTGTTTTTCTGTTTTGTGTTTAGATGTATAAAATCATAATTTTGCAGACAGGAAGCTTTGACAGCAACAAGTCTGTAATCGAACGGCGTTATTCAGATTTTGAGAAACTGCACAGAAATCTTCTGGAGGACTTCAGTGAAGAATTGGAAGATGTGACCTTTCCCAAAAAAGCCCTAACAGGGAACTTCACAGAGGAAATAAT
The DNA here is from genome assembly GCA_011076525.1 of Nettapus auritus. Taxonomy (NCBI): domain Eukaryota; kingdom Metazoa; phylum Chordata; class Aves; order Anseriformes; family Anatidae; genus Nettapus; species Nettapus auritus. The sequence goes on from CM021775.1 coordinate 17,032,970, forward strand.
CAATGAGAGAAAATTAGCCTTTAAGGACTACCTGAGGCGTGTATATTCTATGAAATATATCCGAAGATCAAAAAAATTTATTGACTTTTTAACAAAGCCAGAGCTTCAGGAAGCATACGGCTGCCTGCGGGGTGGCCACTACACCAAAGCTTTGGAAATCCTTTTAGAAGTCATTGGTCTGCAGGAGAGGCTGACTAGAGGCAACCCTGTCTCCATTGTCCCTACTCTCTGTGCTATCGTGGTGTGCCACAAGGACCTGGACAACCCAGCAAGCGCCTTTGAATATGGAGAAAAAGCTCTGTCACGCCTTCGAGTCCATAACAGTCACAGGTATTATATTCCCCTGTTAGAAGCAATGATAACTTTGGCATATGAACTTGGCAAGGATTTTCTGTCTCTGCAAGAGAAACTGGAAGAATGGAAGGCAAAAAAAGATCCCGTACGGGTTTTTTCTCTGAAAGAACTTGCTGTTCGGGAGTACGTACAATGAATACAAGAAATAATTTAACTGAATAGCAAAGTTGCCTGCTCCTTTTCCTGAACACAGTAACTTGAAAGAGTAATAACTGGAAATTACCCGTTAGGGTAACATAACTTTAAACTAGCAGAACAAATACACATATGTCAACATTAGCATATATTTGAAAATATTATATTTACTCTACAGATTTGAGAAGCACCTAAGCTTAAGACTTCTGGAAAGAAATTTGTAACTAAAAGTCGTTTATAATTTGCTTATTTTCACAGTATGTTGAACATAGCCCACTTTGTATGTATGGATAGCTAGAATAGGAAAATACAACGAATAAAGCACTTAAGAATCTGCAGAATCAGAGGCATTGCTTGCTCTTTGGGAAATTACTTCCTTTCAGGAAGAAAAATATCTAAAGGACACATTTTCAAACACCAAGTGTTGTTTTTTACTCTTCCAGCCGAAGCCCAGTCAAACAACATTTTGCCATTTCTGAGAATGCTGAGGTTGGTCCTGTTCCTACTGAAGTCACCTTTTTGGGGGGGAGGATCTGGGGAAAGGTTTGCAATCAATTTTGGTAGGAGTAAAAAATACAAGTGATGGCCATGCCATCAGAGGTGAGAGAATATGCTTCATTTCCCGTTTGTAGCTGACACAGTTTTATGACTTGCATTGAAGGCATATTCTTGTTTGAGGCAATTTTTAAGAATAGCTCTGGCCTAAGGACAAAATTCATACCACATGCCATGTATAGATAGCAGAAAGGAACTACTGAAGGGTGCTGCTGACGAGAACATCTGTCTAATATAATGGTAGCATTTAATTCTGATTATCAAGCTGTGAGACCCACGATTAATGAGCACTTGCTTCTCTGTTGTCTATCCTAAGCACTTGCTTCTCTGTTGTCTTTCAGAGGTTTATGTAAATTGGACTTTGCCTTAGTTTTACAGCCTGGTACACCATCCAGCTATCATTTTGGTGGCTGTGCAATATCACATGTAATTCTTTGAGGGACCCAATCCACATATATGAATACTACACTTAGCTTGGCCCTAGCATACTTGTGAAAGCTCCCTAACAAATGGAAAAGCCTGTATTTACCTGCTTCCGTCGGTCTTAACACTTTTCCCATACACTGGTCATAATCTGGTAAATTTTTAAAAATGTTGTAATTAACAGGTCATGCTAGCATGGGTCATTATTTTCTTCAGAATGTAGTCCGCTGAGTATTTCTAGGCCTGTGCTCCAGCTACAAATACTACACACACCACAGCTGCACTGTTTATGAATTAGGAATAGCTGTATTAAGTTGCCTCCCAGACATATAAAAGAATCAGCCACTTGAAAATGCATTCAACCTGAAAAACATTACTGTGCGTTGGTACAAGGTGAATGGCTTGGAAAAAAATACAGACTAATAGAAGGGTCTAGGGTGGGAAGTTAATATTTTAAGTAGGTATTAACAGCTAGGCATTAAACTTAAAAGTATGTGGATTATTATATTTGACATATTTTTTCTAGTTATATTAAAAGTAAGAGAATTAAGAGTAATTAAGAGACTTAAGGACTAATCTTCCCACAACATACCGTATTGCAGGACAGTTAAAATGGACCAACAGTAACACTTTCTTCTGGGATCATGTCTCAATCAGTGACAAAGCAATGACAATAAAGCACGCCTGCAGCCTGCACCACGCTCAGGCAGCTTGGAGTTAAGGCAGAAAGGAAGCATGGCCATGATGCTGCTCCACCTCCACAGCAGTTTGTGGTAAAAGACCAGAACAATAGGGAAACATAACTTCCCCCCTCTTGTTCCCCTCATTGTGTGCAGCATCCCAGGCACAGCTGCCTTGGATTCTCCTCAGGTTCCTGTGAGGCTGCATATGAATAGCTAATTGTGTCCGCAGACCCTCGTCCTACAGCTGACTACAAGATTAGTGGGTCCATAAGTACATGCTGTCTGGCAAAGACAAGTACCGGGAAAGCAGCACATCAGAGGGATCTTCCTTAACCTTTACTTGTGGTGATGCTGTAACTTTCCAGCTCTGAAGGGTTAAGTGATCCAAAGCTGACCAGTTCTTGTTGGCATGGCAGTGCACATTAAGAATATCAGGTGGTGCAATTTGGCAAAGAGAAAATTTTACATCATCTAAAAGGCACTAAAATAAACTTTGCTAAAAAAATTGTGTTGGTATAAGCCAAATTCCTTCTGAGAATGCTTTTCCATATAATGCGTTAGAGTTATATCAGCAAAATGCTCCTAGAACAGATCACTTTGTCCCTATCCACCTAAATACAGATGTTATTCTCTTTGTACTGTAGGGAAAATTAACAAAAAAATACAGGAATGGCGCAAAGAAAGAGCAATGTGTCTGTTGCATTATTTCCCCATACTGAATGTTTTTAATGCACAGCCTTTTCAGTGCATCTGGGGCAACCTCTCAGCCGCAGTCAGCATTTTATCATTCCTCAGAGTCCACCTTCAGAGCAACCCAACAACACACCTTGCTTAAAGGCCTGATTGCAATTTCATCTGCACTGAGACTTCCAGGCAAGCAGCTCCATGTATGAATCCACAGAGCCTATAGCATGTCAGCAAAGGGTCAAGCGTAGCATTCGTAAAATCAATTTGTGATTTCATACAACAAAACAAAAATCTCCAGCAATTCAACCTCCCCCAAACCATGTACATGTCCCCTTCCTACCAATATGGAGCCTATGACCTTCTGGTTTATTATTCGCATCAGAGATTATATCGAAAACCCTCAAAAAGGAAAGCTAGTATGGCGATGGCAGCGAATGGGGACCCAAGGGGCCTGGATTCCCCAGGCTTCATTTGAACTTTGCTCAAGTAACTTAACCTCTGTTTCCTCATCCAGTACTTCCCCGCTCATGTTTCCTCAACCAGGTATCCAGTGGTCACCGAATAAAGAAGCTGTGAAACTTCACCAAATAAGTTAAGACAAATGTTTAACTTAGGAACATGCGTTGAGATGGATTTTTGATTTATACAAGCCATTTCATATTTATACATTTTTTTTTAATACAATTTTGATTTATACAAGCCATTTCATTTCTTGAAGGTATTCTTGGAATGGAATAGAACTTAAGAGGCAGTAAATTGTCAAACCTGGATGATTATTGTTGATTGCATAGTTTCTTACTAATGCTGTCTTATTTTAGAATCAGACATTACTTTCCTTATACATTAGAGAAGGTACAAAAGCCTCTATTTACCACAGTGAGATGCTGCCTCATCAGGTCCACAGGGAATTGGCCAGTTCTGATTTCAGAGCTGTGTACACTCAAACTGGTCAGACTTGCCAAAAGAATTCAGCTTTCATTTACTCACATTTCAGAAAGTCAAATTCTCCATTTTTTTTCACTTCAGTAATGGTAATGGCACCTCTGCTCCATACTGACCCTTCTATCTTCTACTTGGAATGACAGCCTGAAAGGACCAGGCTCCCTCTGCATGTACACGTGACAGTCTTCCACAATTAAAAACGTGTAGCCAGGTAAACAGGTGCCCTCTTCTATAAAGAGATGTTTTAGCTCTATTTTAACAGTATATTCCAATATATCATTATCACTATTTTACAGCTTGGGAAATACTGGTACAGATGAGAGAAGTGAATTTCTCATTTGCAGGATTGTCTGGAGAGAGAGTTAAGCATCACTGGCTTTACAGCTTTGCAAAACAGACACGTCACAGTTCTGCGTTATTAAGTTCATCTTGCACGGTCAGCCACAACAAAGCTTTATTTTTGCCTGATATCAGATACATGAGACAACCGCACACGATGTCTGTGGAAGGAAAAATACTTGAATGCATCTGTCATATACATTTGAAGAAGTAATAAATGAATACAGAAAATATTTGGTCTGCTATTTCATGAAAATACCAAGAGAGAAAGCCTTGTGTAAGAGGCTTTTAGAATATATTAAAAATCTCTAGGCTTCAATATCATTTTTCATGAGAAGGAATAGAAAAGTATTTTCAAATACATTTTCCAGTTTTAAGCAATTCTTAGAACTGCATTATTTCTTTCCCCTGCTCCTGTACTCTAAGCTAGAAGAGCCAGGCAAGCACTATGGAGTACCACAGATATTAACAATCCAATATTATCCACTTTCCTCAACATTCAGCATACACAAACAGCACACAATACATCCGAGCTTTCCCATACGATCTTACTCCTCATTGACACTTAGCTCTGAAGCATACAGAAGATAACAATCCAAGTATAAATTTACATTTTTCTTTTGGAAAAATAAAAGGTCAGAAAACAAGAAAATGTTGTCCAACCAACATCTGCCTAGCATGTTTAACAAACCACAGGCTGCATACACACAAGCTAGAAGAAAATTTAAATAAAATCTGGGCAGATCATCTCCAGGAGTCCATGGAGAGTTGTACTACAATCTATTGAGCTTTGCCCCATTTCCATATCAATTATTATATCATTTGGGACATTAAGTAGATAATGCTGTTTACACAACTTTCTAAAATAACTAAAGAAGCCCATGAGGATGCCTAGTTACTTATGAAACATATGCAGACAAGATGCTCTCTGTGCAATGCAGCATCTTGTTTACAGGGAATCCTGTGATCTTTATCACATACTTGTTATTAACTGCTGTTATCTGCTACATCACTGGAGGATAATATTTGCTTTCCTGAATCTTAATAAGGCTAAATATATTACCGAATTCAACAGATACATACAAGCAGCATGGGAGTCCACTTCAGGACACAATCTAGAAAGGTTTTGTGCTCAGACAGCAGCTGAACAAGTCAAATCAAGAATGTTTATTTTCTGATTAGACCAAAGGCAGGAGCAAGACGTGTTGAAAACCTAAACACAGTTGTAATGGTGTAAAATACTGAATGTCAGCTCCCATCTGGATGAGGTGAGAATCCCAAAGAACCAACTTGTTTGCATTCAGATCACATTACAACACATGTTCATCACGCTTTGTGAGTATATATTTGCTGTACATACAGATACACAAGGCACTCATTTCACGTCAGAGCAGTGAGAGTTGAGAGTTACAACACTGAAATTAAGTTATAATGTAATTGAGAGCAGAATAAGTTCTAATGTCTGTGTAAACGTGCACAATCCACGTGCCTGGTGGATGGGTGGACGGACAGATGAATCAGTGAGTGAATGGAGCAAACAGATTTGGGTGTTTTGATGCTTAATGCTTGCCAAATGTTTCAAGAAACTTATATAAAAGCTACTTTCACAAGGACCATGTGGTTATACATATGTATCTTTAAATATACCACCTTCTTTTATTAGTAATACATCTGTAAATCTGTGACTATTCAGGCAAGGAAAAAAATAATGAAAAATAGACTGATGGACAAAACGTCATCTCTCTACCAACTAATCTCTCTGAACTAGTGTCATCTAAATGTTTTTTTCATTCCGGACTCTGTTAGAGTAGACTCAAAACATGATACCTGAACAGAAATCCTAAATAATTTTACTGAAAATACAAAATCTAAATCCGAACATTTTTCTTCATTTTTAGAATCTGAAAGATTTGCCTCCTCCCTGACAACTGGCTGCAGTGTCACTAGATGGAGCTGCAGCATTTGCAGGAGCTCAGGACCTCCTCAAGCTTAAGAGAACAGAAAATAAACTGTTTTTTTTTAAAAAAGGATTGAACTATTTGAAAATTTTTTAAAAAGTACTCTGAAGTCTAACATTTAAATTTTAATACGATTAAACTAAATATATATACGTGTGTGAATTCCATTGTGAGCTCAGACTGTAGCACCTCGCTTTCCAGCTGTCCTTCAGGACAATTTAACATACCCCTTTATCAGCCAGCTCTATGAGCTGGCTGGAAAGCTGAAAGAGAAAATGTTCTTGCAGGCTTTTAGACCTGGTGAGTTCAAAGGCAGAGCCACTGCAGCGCCTCAGTTCCTACAGTACCTGTTCCTCCTGATCAAAAGGAACTAAGTAAAACTTGCAACTCTTAAAAGAACTATCAAATAATGGGGGGAGGGAAGTAAAAATAAATGAACCCATAATGCCCTCTGAACAGTACTGGGGAAAGTTTATTGACTCCATTTTAGACAGCTGCACTCCCAGTGGGAAAATGAGAGCTGATCACATTTTCATCTGACTACTATCAAATATTTCAAAGCATCATTAATTTATTTCCATAAAGGCATAAATATTTCCCGATCACTATGAATACACACATTTCATTTTGAGCTTTGCCCCCTTGTTGATAACGCAGAAGGTGAAGGAAGACACGATGACTAAACTTGGATCGCAGTCACCAGTCGTCTCTTCATCTGTGCTTTAAGTAACAAAAATATTTGGGAAGCAGCTCCTGAAAAACACAGTAAGTCTGGCTAACGTAGGCCCACAGTTCCCTGAGCTGTGTTCATCACTTTTTCAAGTTGCTGGGATAGCCTGGATTTGGAACTTAGCTTCTCCCCCCATTGCATGCGAGCTGCAGACCAGAGTTTGAAAGCAGCCTCCCCCTGCGTCAAGACTTTTTTCCTCCAAAAGGCTTCTGCGGAAGCTGCCAGGTTTTAAAAGTGCTTAGGAAACAGAATGAGGGAACTGGGCAGTCCAGCAGCAGTGAAAAGCAAGGAAGACTATGCCAAAATCTTTGAAAGAATACTCTCAGGAGGTGAAAACTTTGAAGGGGGTCTCCCTCCTTCCTATTCAGTTTCTTCCAGAAATTGTGGAAGGAAAAGAAGAAAGAGAGAAAGAAAGAGGCAAGAAGAAAAAAGATGCAATCCCCAAAGATGAGACGTGGATTTGGTTGTTTCTGTCCCTGCACCTCACCTCTAGAACAGCAGCTTAATATGTGCTGAGTTGGCAGCAGGGGACTTCCATGGGCTCAGTAATAATATACAGTGCTTTTATAGTGCTTGCCATGTTCAGAACATTTTATAAATACCAGGCAAGATTAATCCAAGCTTTAAATCTGCATAAACCTTGGCAGAGGGGTCTGGTGCCCGTGAGATTATGAAGTCTGCCATGCAACTAAATTGTGATGATCAAAAGAGCAGGCTCAAAGAAGGCACAGCAAGAAAGAAAAGTGTGTTACTGGGGAATCATGAAGAGAAAAAAGAAATCTGGGAAGAAGCAAACAAATGGGTGGGCAAGGACAGCAGAGCTCAGTTGCATAACAGATGGCTGCATTCTTAGGGCTGATGTTGGCAGACTCTGGGCACGGAAGGCCATAAGTTTCCTTTTATCTCCTCTGGAGAAAAAAGGATCATGACTATTTTTAAGGTAAAACGTTATTTCAGAGAGAGTGACAGGAAAACGAAGGGGGTTTGGTTTATGCACTTACATTTCTTTTTTATCTTGAGGAGATAGCAATGAGGCTTCTTGGTTACAAGTAAACAAACAACGGAGTAAATTATACAGACTTCACAAGCAGTAGCGAACCCTACTGAATTGTTCCTTGATTAATATGTTCAGCTGACTGGTCCACATAGCAACTGTAACAAGCTTCATTTTTACCGTATCTTCAGAATGTATTTTAAATATTATATTTTAAATGTATTTAAAATTACGATTTGCCTGCTATGAGGTAGCTTAATGATAACTGACCTAATTTGCCATATAAATCTCTTGTATAGGGAAGCAATTCATTTCCCTTTGGGAAGACGATGCGCTCTCAAACAGCCTTCATCTGCTGCTGCCTCCCCAGACCCTTCAATGCCTAAGTTAAGAGGCAGATAATGAAGCCAGTGCAAGTGAGACCCTTTTATCTGATCTCAGCATGTTCTCCCTATTTCTCCCACCCTGTAAGCATGCCATTGACACTAACAATAAAGAAGATGAGGGAGCAGTAAACACAGTAAAAACCCAAACAAGTAGAATGCCAAGACAAAGAACAATTATACAGCTAACCACTGCCAGAGGAAGCACATGGAAGAGCTCAGCAGATAGTTTGTAAGTCAGTCCAGAGGTCCAATCTTTCTGCTGGATGTATTTATAGCTGCTATTCTGCAACTCATTCACAACGTCACCACGTGGCTTAATAGACCTTCTCTCTGCCTCACACACTGCAATTACATTTGGAACAAAATTGTGTCTGGATTTACTAGCTACGGAAGAGCCTCCAAATTGGAAACAAAGCACTTGAGAAACCATCTCTCACCTCCCTGTTGCTGCATCTGAAAATTAATTCAGAACACTGTAAGGGATCGGCTGCAGCAGCACAGGCTCCAGAGATGCCCTTAACTTCCTGATATTGTCGGTCTTTCCTCAGACACCGATGGGATTTATTCATGGGTTGCTGCAGCCTGAATAAACACCCTTCTCCACATTTTGTCTTCATAGTTTGGTATAATTCTTAATTTCGGAAAGCACATGTAGCCTTAGAGAGCTAAAAATCTCAGCCTAAGATCAAGTTTTCAGATGTGCATGCTTGCTGTCCTTGCAGTACAGCTGAGCAGCACCCTGCAGTAAATGTTCAGCTACACGCTGAGGATATTAAGAGTTAGAAGACATCTCTGCAGAACCACAGAAAACACGTCTTACTTGCATAATCTATTAGCAACGGTTACAGGCGCTTATGTTTCCTTGCACAGTTGTACTTACAAATCTGACTTTTCTCTCCAGATTTTGTTGTTGTTGTTACAAACACCAGACTAAGTGCTGTTTTTCCTAACCATGTGCTTATAAAAGTTCACTTCCTTTTGTCCCCTGCTATTTAAGCCCTTCCTACCTGATGTAGGTGACCTTCAGCCATCGGTCTTGGCTGCTATGATTCAAGGTTGCCACATACCTGATGGGCTTTGTCTCACTGTTCTGGAAACAGCAGGGGCAAGCCCTGGGGTTGAGACTTCCACCAGCCTGATTATCCACTTTGGTACCAGCAGATGTTTACACACATGCACAACCATCAGTAAGAGCACTGAACTGCCTTCAGTTCCCTCCTGACTAGCTCAAGACCTCTAAGGTCCGGTTAAGGCAGCATCCTCTCCTAGTTTCCTTAGCAAGCTTAATGCATTGTCAGGCCCTACAGTTCACTTCCTTTGAGGAGATGGTGGTGATCAAACTGCTACCAAAACTTTTTTTTTTTTTTTAATTTAGAAGAAAAGGATTAAGAGAAAGTCTTATAACAATGAAAAAGGCTATATGCTAGTCTGTTGTTAGGGTGTTGTTTTTTTTCATTAAGATCACTAAATCTGAGGAAGGACCTAATTTTTTTAGCCTTCTTCCTCAACACATCATCCTGAATTAACCTGTCCCTCCTGACAACTTCTGGCAACAGTCTTTTTTTTTTTTTTTTAAATCCTGAGAAACCAGCCAGCATTTGCTTTATCTCCAAACCCCTTGCTCTGGCAAAAATAAAAATAAAATAAAATCAGGTCCCTCAAAACTATTTATTTATTCTTTCTCCTAGTGCAGGACTGTGACTGAGGCCAGATATCGTGAGGAATTGTGTGGCTTTCTTGTTTGCTTACCAGAAGCAGCAAACATTAGAACATGTAGATACACGGGGATCTGATAACCCAGCCATGTATTACTTCACCTGCCACCTCCAGGTCATTTGCAGCAGCCACACAATTCCTTCTGGTCAGTGCAGTTACAACAGTACGTCGCACTACCTGGAGCATCACTCTCCAAGCCTGCTATAAAGGAAAATACTGAATTAGATCCTTCTCTGTTACTCTGGTGTCCCTCTGCCTGCTTTAACTTTGAACTGAATGCATATATTTCTACCTTCTATTTGCCATTTATTAAAATGAATCTTTTAGGAATTTGTATGTAGTTCAGAGCTAATTTTAGCTTGATCAGAAAGTGCTCTGGGGATGCTTGCATGGAAGGTGCTATAGAAGTGTACTACATTGCATCATATCTAAAAATCAACTATTGTAGGAAAGAACACTGCAGGGACAGGATAGCACAGAGTCTGTGCTGGAAGAAAATGGCTAGATAATTGCGGTCTCTGTATTTTTACAGTTTAAGACAAGGGCCTTCAAGTGCAACCCAAATCTGATACTTTGAGATAGGAGCTGATCACATGCAAAAATCACAAAGGGATTTATAAGCAGTGGATAACTGAGCTCCGGCCGTACAGAAAAGCATTAGTAGACCTAGACTACAGAACGCTCAGCTGTGGGTAGGAGAGTATCCTCTTTTCTCTCTGCCCTGTTGGTAATAATGCAAGGGACATGATGAGGGCAACACACTAGGTGAATCAATACTCAGAACCACTGAGAAAAATCTTCTTTTCCACAGAATGAAGAAGTAATGGCACTCTGAGGTCAGAGTTAGGCAGCCAGGTGTACATGGATAATTGCAAGCATTGCAGTTCCTATATGCAGGCTTCACAAACACATTGATTCACCACAGAATGCCTCCAAGAGAAAAGGAATTCTTAAGATTTTTCAACATTCTCCCATGAGAGAAGGGTGATATTTTTCCTTTTTTTTGTTCCATTGTTACATCCTTATTTTTATTTTCAACAATTTTCATTGAACCAGAATTCCTTTCTGACATAGCTCACCTTTTAGAGATACTTTCTAATTGATCTAACCCATCTATTCTGTCTAAGAACTCCTTTGCCTGTTTTTTTACAAAAGAAAAAAAAAAAAAACAAATCAAAAAACCTAGGATGCATGTAAAATGTAGCATCATTAACAATTCTTTAATATATACAAGCAAATCTGGCAACTTTAAACCACGTTACTACTTTGAAACATGCCACAGACTGTCTTTTCCACTTTCTACTTAGTGAATCTTCATAGGGTTTTTAATACTCTTTCTACTTTTGCCATGATCAAAGGAATTGCTCTCCGTTTGCTTGTTCCTCTGATAAGTGATAAAAGATGTCAGTGAGACTAATGAGAACTGCCTCCAGCTTCCTTCATAAAGCCCTGTAGAAAAGAAATCACAATGCATCGTCAGACCTGCTAGTCTTTTAGGAAATAAAGTGTGGAAAAATACTAGGCACAAAGACAACAGGGGGATGGGAGTGGGGGAGGAGGGGAAAAAAACCTCTTACAGAAGAAACAAAACAGGATGATGATGAGTAAGTAGAAATACTGCTCCCACAAATAACCTGTATTGGGGTAAATCCTGAAACAACTGTATCCTTAAACTGCATGTGAAAACGTGGAGCTTCAGTGCTTTGTGAAATACTATTTGCTTTCTCCCCCCTGTCCCCCATGTCACATATGCTGAAAAGATAATGGATGTTAAAATCAGAATCCAACCCAGATTAGGCCTTTACCCTTCAGTGCTGAATGACAGTTTACATTACTTTTTTTCAGGATTTCCCAGAACAAAACTCTCTTCAGCTTCAAAGTGAATTTTGCTTGCAAGAGCAAAGACCCTCAATTCCAGTGAGGCCTGAGGACGGTTAGCACATCCTCAGGCCCTAAAACCACGGATGTTTCTATTTCCTCACACCGAAAGCAACTGGAATAAACCCGATATATCAAGTGCAGCACACGTGTGTCAAAACCAGTCCCAAACAAGCAGCAGGATTTTGATTCACGCCATGAAGAGCTGTTCAACCTGGGTGAATTTCTCTGCCCGTTGCTGTTTCTAGTTTGCTTCTGCAGATTTGCAGACCAGTATCTCATCAGTGGGGGCTGCTCATGTGTGTTTCCTCCAACCCAGGTAATGGTCAAGTGCAAATAGTTTGGTATCTTGCTGAGGTAGAACAGACAGTCTCAGTTCATTGAAATAAGCAGCAAAACCAAAGAGCTGTGCAAATCAAGAAGTATGCTCTTTCCCTGCATAGCCTCCTCCCAGCAGTATGGCACACACATCCTTCGCCACCTCCTCCATGACAGGCCTCTAGAGAACATGCTCTTCTTTTTCAGGCTGATGTGGACATGCCAAAAGGCAGTAGAACTGTGATTTTTCAAATGGATAACCCTTGCTATTACATATGTTTAGTCGATTGCATATTAAACCCTATTGAGCTAGACCTGTGGGTTGAGTTTTATTTCAGTTCTCTGAAGGCTCAGAACAGCGCAGCCTGATAGAGAATTACAACCTTTAAGTCAGCAAGCAGAAAACTGACTTATTTTTGCTTTGTTTTACATCGATACTTCAGTTATTTTCCTGAAGAGAAGATGACTGTCTCAGGCTGGTACCTATTAAAAAATGTTAATTTATGAGCAACTATAGCCATCTTCCATCTGCATATGTAGTTTTCCAAGGATAAGCATTTATTAAAGCAATCATAGAATGTAAAAAAAACCTGCAGAAATGTGTATCAGTAGTTACAAATACAAATTACTGTAGGTGTTCTCAAGGGGAAAGTGTAAAGTTATCCAAATATATTTGACATTTAAAACTAATTATTTTAATCAGTAAAGAAACACTTATTAAAGCATCTTGCAATGGTTGTTTCTGGCTATCATGTCATTCGGAGTTTTAAAACTACTAGGTCTTATCTTACACCTCAGTTTAACCAGAGGTAATAGAGGAAAATCAGGGAACCTGCTTTTTGTAGTGCTCTGAGTGCCAAATATGACAAAATGGATATGTTTTATTCCAAAGAAATTTTTTTATATTTGTCTTTTAGGAAAATAATTGAAGGGTACACAGCAAAGACAAACATCTCCAGATTTTCTCCATGTTGACTTTAGCCACTGAATAAAATTAAGAGAATAAATGGAAACTATAGAACTATTTTCTCTGCACCATTAACAGAGTGATTCACTGGTCCAATGTGAAAGCTGAGAGCAAACCACATTTTTTGATTTTTCTCTTTAAACATTGAATGATTAAATACATCAGAATAAATTGGACTTAATATAGGTTTAAAACTTAATTGTAAATGGTTTTACTCAAGAAAGATTTTTTTTAAGCCTAAATTAAAAATCCAATTTATTTTTAAGTCATTGATTTTTATCCATCCTGCTGTTCCTCTTCATTAAGGGAAGAATGACTCTGATGCCTCAACAGAGCAGAAACTCTGATCTTTCTCCTGGGGCTCCGTTTCCTCCTTTACACTAATATTAAATATGAAGGGCCTACCGAATCTTAAATAAGAAAAAGAGGTGTGTTTCTAGGCTAGATAGGGGAGGGATTAAGCCAGGAATGTAGCCTGGGGGGGGGAGATGCATAAACAGAGACACCCCAGGGCAGCTTCTGTTGCCATTACCTTCACTGGGCTGAACCAAATTAGCACCAGTTAACACCAGCCTTGAATTTGGTCCATACCTCAAAGTCACTCTCAAACATGATCTTAAGGCTGTGTTTCTCTTGTAAAATAGTACAATTTTTAGTAACTTAAATTCAGCTACAAGGTTAACAACAACAACAACAACAAAAAAACACACAGAAGTTGCTTTTGGTTTTGATTCTTTACAGATTACTGTTATGTCCTGAGAATGAACTGACATTTGAATTAAATTCACTCATGATCATATTCACTGCAAGAATCATTCACTGGAAGAGGCACAGTTCTGTACTCACTATTTCAAGCTCACAAATGCTATCCTTGCAGCTTTCCTTCATGCAGAATACCTACAATGAAACAAACAGTGCTTCTTATATTCAAAACAAGAAATCTTCTGTTTTCCCATGTGAACTGCCCATTTCACGCATTTACTAACAAAAAAGTATGATCTCCAGAGCAGCAGGCCACATTTTGGACCCATTTTTACAAATCTCAAAGACTGGTGAGGACATTTAGCGACTGCCAAAAGAGCTTGAAACCCACAACATAGTTTTCAGCAACACAAGATGATTCAACCAACCAGTCCTGCTCCAGAACAAATTTTCTCAGAGATTCCAAAGGTGACTGCCTGTACACGAGCTAGTACTTTGAGGTCTGTAGCCTCCAGAGACTGAAACTGAAAGGTCTAAGCTGCTGAAAACAAAAACAAGAGTTCTTCATCAACCTCTAAGATACTGGAGAAAAAAAAAAAATAGAGATTCCCTTTTAGGGCCACCTCAGGAAGATACAATTTTTCACTTGATATTTAGCTCTATTTCATTTGTCAAAATTTTCCAGAGCATATCAAGAGAGCCTTGACATTGTTTGATGAAAATGTATGTATAATTTCCATATCTACACAGCAAAACTGACAGTCAGAGATGCATCAGGGAGGAAAGGAACTGCAAACTGAGAAAGGAAATTGCAACAGGAATAGTGTTCTTCAGAGAATGAAGAGAGGAGGCTACCAAAATGCAGTGCTACCTCAGCACTCAGACAGCTAAGTGTGCTCTGATGCCCACATTTGTGTTTGCCCCCCAACTTACACCTCCTCCACATATCAACAGCTCCGTTAGCTACAGGCTGCAATTTTCAGAAATACACAATCTTTAAAAAAAGATTCATTTCTGAAAAAAAGAAAAACCAAAGCCTTCAATATCTGCTAGCTGAGATCAGTGCTTTATTCTGTGCTGGCTAAATTGCAGCCTGCATTTTGGTATTCCAGGTCCCATCTATCAGAGCTCTTTCCCAAGTGAGCATCTTCCCTGTGCAACTAGCAAGAGAGCAGCAGTCTCCTGGCTACCTCCTCAATCCACCTTCCACTGGGTGGAAGCATATGAGATACTGAAACAGATTTTTTTTTTTTTTTAAAAGGAGCTTATGGAAAAATAGATGAAAGGAGAAATGAAAGAGGATAAAGACAAGAGAAAAGAAGTCAAACAAATCTAGAGCGGTTTAAAATCATGAGGGAAGAGAGGAGGGATTTAGAAGAATAAGAAAAATGCTGACATAGGATTAAAATTTATCAAATGAAGTGCAAAGGGAAAAAAAAGAAAAATAGGAGGGCAGTTGTAGAAATATCCAAAATAAACAAGTCGGGAAAAATAAGAAAATAAAGGAGGAGAGTATCTTAAGATCCACACATCTCAGTTATTCTCCAGTGCCAGACAGAAACCTGGAATGGCTTTCTCAAAGTTGCACTGTGAACAAAAGAGGTTATGTTGATCTATACTCATTTTCATAAAATAAATAAATATATATATACTTTTCATTTTACTTTTGTTAAAAAAAATATGACTGGAAATTTCCCACAAGCTGCAAGGATTTTCTACTTGAAAATTAAATTAAGTTAAAAGTGTACTGCGGGTCCATGTCCAAATATTTTAGACAGCTGTAAGAACACCACTGAACTTCCTTTGTCAAAAGAAAACAAAATTTCACAGGTTTGCTCAGAAATTGTTTAAAGTTTAAAGTAAAGTTTAATTGTTTAAAGTTTATAGGGAGAGAAAGCTGCTTCTGATATCTTCAGATAGGCAATTTAAGGCAGCTGAATGGCCACATTTTAAGTCTGGCAGAAGTTAGGTCCTGATGTCTGTGCCATCTGCCTAGCACATTTTTGTTATCCTTCATTCATGTAACAGCACCTTCCTTCAGTAATTTCTGTGCAGACCCTTCTAAAAAGCTATTCCAGAAACTACATTAAACAAAGAAACACGCTGAGGAATTGCTGCAGTGACATCTATTAGTGTTTTTCCAGGGGAATCAGTTGGTTTGAATTTTGTTGTATTACTTCTGGGAAACAACTAGGCCAAAGCACCTCTTTATACTTGACCATTCATTCTGGTATTTCTTTCACTTAATAGGCTTTTCAGTATGCATAAAATACTAGGGATTTACCTGTGTTTTTTTCAGGATATAGATGCAGGGAGTTCAAGGAAATAAAAATAGCAGTGAGGGCTTTGAGCAAGAATGCCATAGAAACGTTCATTCTTGTGATAAGTTCCATTTCAGGGCTGTTAGCCAGACCTCTTGTAATAAATTTAGGCTTTCATAAACAGGAAACCTCAGGAAAATTCATTTGAATGAACTGAAGTTGTGAGTTAATGTTCCCAAGTGCCTTGACACAGACACACTTGAGGGTCTAACATGCCACTGTGCAGTACTGCTTGGGGATGTCCAGAATATGGCTGTGAGATACCACAACTTCTGAAGCCACCATTGTTTAACAACATAATTCAAATGGGATGACTTGCACTGTTCTTAGCATTTTCAACACTTCAGTTTCATTTTAGTTTTGCTCATTTTTAAATGTTTCCACGAAGACTTGTCCTTGAGAGACCCAAAGTAATGGAGTGAGTTTTGCTTAGTGCTGCATGGCATCGAGGAGTAAGGCTCAATTACTGTAAAAATCAAGAATTCAAGATCTGGGAGGTGGAATCCTTATCCCTTCTCTCCGCAAAATGAAGACCAGAGAAAATATCATCTGGTTTACAGCTGCATTGCAGACACACAGATATATACATCACAACTGCCACCATGGACACAGGATATTTCAAGACAATATCAGTTGCATCTGTTTATGGATCCACTGAACATACATAAGGTCTCCTTTTCTGTTCAGCCCCTGCAACTTGCCAATTTTGAATATTATTTTAGAAACCTGAAAGCTAGAACTACACACTACCATCATGTACAACCCCCACAGCCCTCTTTCATTTCCCCACCGGACTACTTATATCACACATTCAGTTGCTTCTCCCCTGTGCTACCCAAACCCCTTCCGCAGTGCTTGTGTTCACAATACCACTCTTAATCATCAGGCACAGGTCCCTGGTACTTGACTGAAAGCTTCGCATTCGGTTATATCACAGACTATTCCATTCTGGTGCCAATCCTACTTTGCAGCCCAAGACACCTGCAAGGACAGGTTTGCTCTCGGTTGGCATTCAGCAGTGTCATAGCAGTGATGCTACAGTGAGAAATGCCGATTAATGCCAGGCATCAGAGGGACATACAACATTCCTGGAAATACCGTTATTTGATGAAAAACACTTTTTGAGAGCTATTGTGAGACAAATCAATTCAGTTATTATTTCATGTTTTCCATACTAACAAAGTATAAAGTTCTTGTGTAATAGTCACAAGATTTACAGAGCCTCAATATAGTCTTTACTTGGTTAATTAACCAAACTTCATTTGCTCAAAGACTAAAGTTAGGCTTGTTTGAAAACACTGGTTTTCCACATTGATTGGCACTGATGTTACTCGTACCATGACTCTTACTTTGTTAAAGAAATATTTAACTACCAATTTTAGCAGCTTGACACAATCACTAAAAACATAAGAATTAGTTACATCCCTAATTTTTCAGCTCATGTGAGAGACAGGCCACTTCTTAAAAGAGTTAAGAATCTTGGTAGAAATGAGAATCATTTATAACCACCAGAACCTCTTACCAACTTATAAACCACAGTGTCTTGACAGAGTGCAACTGAATCCAAAAGAAAACCCAGAAGGAATTCTTTTATGTATACATTCTATTCCCAGCCATCTAAGCAGCCCCCATTTCTATCCTGTTTGCTGAGAAAGTATGGTGAATCAAACCACGCATTACATGAAGTAATCACACAATAACATTATTGAAGTAATTACACAAAGTATTATTAAATTAAAAACTTACTTGCCTTTACTAAGTCTTATCTTTATGTGAAAAAGCACCCATCCTGAACCAGATTCAATCTTTACGTGAGTAGGCATATTTACATTCCCTTCACTAATTACATTTAAATAGACACTTTCATTCACTTCAGTAGACTTCTATGCAAGTATAAGCAGGTGCAGGAGACATCCTACAATATTTTTTTTTCCAAATATTTAAATTCCAGCCTTTAACATCTTCAAAATTATAATCATTACAGAATAAAAAGATTTTGGACAGTGCTGCAGAAAGTAAAGTTATGAAGTGTGGAGACCTCAAAGATATTTAGGCCAACATTTCCTTTTCTTCTGGGGTGTGCAGCCACAGCCACCTACCCGTCACAGAATGCCTATGGACGGAGTTAGCTAAAATGGGGTACTATCAGCTCAAGTCCAGGAGGCTGTAACCTGCTACTTTTTTGGGGGGTACATGGACATTTAAGATTCAGTATATTTTTCTTATTCATAGCACTTATAATTTCATATGAAAAAAATCCTTCCCTAAAACTTTTTATAAGCTGTTCTTAACTAAAGTGCCACTTGGTTGTGCTTGGTGCTGTTCAACTCCACAGCAAAATTTTTTTACTGATTCCAAGAGGGGGGCAGTTCCCAGCAAGCTTTTTGTAGGGAAGTTTTTTCTTCCAGTTAGTAAAACATTATCACCAGTGACAACCAAGGTTTTCTTCTCAATCTCCATCATCCTTATAGCAAGGCAAAGGGAATTTTAGCCTTCAGAACAAAAACTTACTGTGCAGAGGCTCTAGCGAAGAGAAAGACATGCAGAACAGTAAGGCAAAAGCCTGATGTACTAAAATTCCTTCTTGTCCATCTACACCAATTCCACAAGAAAAATTAATTCCCTGCACCTGGCAAAAGAAGGTGCTCTCTGATCAATTTGGAGCAAGAAGGCCATTATAGCTTTAAACTCATTATATAAAACATACTTTTAAAATTTGTAAGTAAATGTAATATGCTCTGAGAGCAAATTATTTAATATTGGGAACAGATGGGTAAATGTCAGACCATGGCTACTTGTATTTCCCCCATTTTACAGCCGGTTTTCAAGTATGAAGCATGGCAGAGCTTTAAGCCACTCAGGTCAAATGATCACAGTGGACCAAATTCTGGGCCCTTTATTCGTGCTATTTATTCTGCATTTAATTCGAATGGTGTTTTACATGAAAGCTACACCTTCTTGTTCAACGTGCTTTCACTTAGGACTGATTAAGACCGCTTTAAGATAGTCCTGGAACTAAATGAATTTTCCCACCTCCTCCAAAGCCTTTGTCTTCTCCTGCATGTCAAGGAGAGGACGACTGCCACAGCATTCCTAGCACAACCAAAAATCCCTTATCTTCCCCTACAGAAACTGATGGTTACAGCAGGCCCCTCTCTCTTTCGCTTCAATCTTTGATGTACCTTAATCTCATCAACATTTTCAGCCTCAGAAAATATGAAAGGCATCTTTATTTCTTTGGATTAAAACAAACAAAAGAACTATTTTGTTCTAGGAGTATTTTCTCCTTGTTTATGCTGCTGCAAAGAGAAAACAGACCCTGCTTTAAAAAAAACACAACACACCCCACACATCACTCCCCAAGAGCGAACTGCTGGTGTCATTACTTTTAAAACAAAAAATCGAGTTGCTAGATGCAGCCAAACACTATGAGAGTGTTCTTTTTAACCTGAAACTCTGCCTGTGGGCCATATCATCCTAAAAACCCTTTGATACAAGATAGGAACTAATGCTAGGGGCGGATCCAGAACCACATGCAGGTACCTGCTGATTTGCCAACTCGTGGGTTTTGAAAGTCTCCTAACCTGCTCCTGGCACCTCTCGTCAGTCACTGACAGGAAGATCTGCCTCTGTGAAGGGCGATTTGCACAGCAGGGGACGTGCAAAGCAGCTGCCGCAGGTACTGTAAAGAAAATATAAGAAGCAAATGATATAAAAAATGAAATGGAAAAAAGGAACTGAAGAGGGAGGGGAGGAATTTGCTCTTATGAAAAATGGGGCATGGAACAAAGGGGCAGAAGAGGAGGAAGACATGAAAGTGTCATAAAAACCTCAGAGCACAATGGATATAGCTGGTAAAAGATATTAGATGCCATATAGCGAAAGGAAAGTACTATGTTCATTGCATGCAGAAGGCCATGATGGGCATCCTACTTGGTGTTCAGGCCAGGGACTCCTGTGCTCTCAGTACAGGGCAGAGCTCGAGCCAGAGCACACCCTACTTTAAGTTCTCGTGGGCTACGCCTTATCACCCGGTGCTTCTGGCAGGATGGCAGCATCCTGTGCTCTGCAGCCTTGTCATCTCACAGTGCTCTGGAGGACATTTCTACGGCAAGCTGAGGCATCATCTGCCTATCTGCTCTATTCCCCTCAGAGGCAGGACTAAATCATTTAAAGGTACAAAAGGTACAAAGATCCAGCCTTGGCATTTACGCTTTGAAAACCCAAAATTCTGGCCCAGGACAGAACGCCTGCTTCAGGCATGCCAAACTACAGGCATACGCATAAGAGATTTTTTCAGTTTTAACTAGAAAGTTAAGTAAAGAGCAAATTGCAGAGAACTAGAGGAGAAATTACTTCATACAAACTTGGTATTTTAAATATAAATGAGAAACCCTACACATTTTCTTTAGCCTGTCTATTCCCAATTGTCTGCAGCAACATACACTAACATTTTAAACTTAAGAACATATAGTTTCACACAAATACATTGTGTTTCAGCTCTTTAAACAATTCTCCTAAACCATTACCATTAAAAGCCCCAAATCAGCTGGAAAAGATACTTCATAGCTATACAGAGCTAATATTGTCCAACTTGTTAAAATTAGTCATGAGTATAACTAAGAGCATATACAGGAGTGGCCATAGGAAAAAACAGACCTTTGAAAAGTATTTTTGGAAGTAAAATTACATATTAATCCCTACTAATAATGGAATAATGCCTCAAGTTTGTAGGTAATACTACAGATCTTTTAAACCATGAAAAACAAATCCCAGAACCTAAGTGAAAAAGTTAATAAGCTTCAGATGAAGCTGAATTTTTTTTAGGTGGTAGAAAGAAAACTTCACTGATATAACATTAACATCATCAATATTTTTTTTATCAAATTCTGGGTAGAACTATATCTGTGAGTCTTAGGGCCCCTGTAATATTTTATCTTTGAGCTCAGGGCCATAATTCTTGCTGTCACACAAGACAGTATTTCCTTTTAGTATGGGAAATGATTGTATCTTGGCTGACAGCTTTGACCACAAGTACAATGACAAAGCACACACTTGTGTGCTGCAAGAACGCAATCGGAAATAGAATATTCACCTGTTTGCACATACTCTGCAGTAAATAAGAGACTGTACAATACACAGAAATTGTGATAACAGCCATGCTGAATGACTGGATAATCTGTTAGTAAGGGCCTTAAATTTAAGCACTCAAAACTGACTAAAAAGGAAGCAAGAAATTAACCAGAGATGGAATATAGTGATAGGAAAATTGGCACTCCAGGAGAGAGAAAGAGGGACCATGAAGTCAGTATCTCCTCGTTCCCCCCACCAAAGTGCACAGTTATTCTAAAGCAAGAATTTCAGCGCTGCCAGATGCATGTTTTCATTAGGACCATGAGAGCACGGCTGCACACATTTCAAACCCACTCAGACTTGTGGGTTTAAAAATGTGCCCCTGTAAGCAAGCCTTCTGCATTCCATAGAGAAGCAGGACTCTCACATTTCCAGAGCCACCAGAGGTTGGAACTGACCTGGTAAATCTGTTTATTGTCATAACTAGGTACCAGAAGGTACGTGGCAATTCCCTGAGCCTACATTGTTTGGCACCTCACAGCAGTGTGAAGCAACAGCTCAGGAACAAAATATGCTAAATAACTTATCAAAAAAAAAAAAAAAAAAAAAAAAAAAACAAGGCTGAAACTGAAAGTCTCCACAAGAAGAACCTTGTCTTTGTAAAACTGAGAGAGAGAATATCTGAAACGCACTTACATTCCTTCACTGATCAGTTTTTACCTAGGTCCCAAATGAATATAATGTAGGTGGTACAACAAAGTGACACGGCTTGTACTGTAAAACTAGAGTAGCATTTGCTGCAGAACAGCACTCACAGATTTCCTTTGTCGGGGAAACCACTTTCTGTAGGAGCAGGCCTTCTCATGCAAGGATTCAGCAAAAGGGAGAAAAAAGATGTTGACCTCTTTTCAAGCCAGATCCTCAGCTGCTGCACATTGAC